>CM068383.1:6501247-6711247 GCA_034770075.1 Aralia elata
ACCTAATTAAATGTGTTAGACCCGGAGAAGTCTCCACGTGTTCCAAGGCAGAAGACTCGTGGATGCGACCTATTTTGGGAATTGATTGAGGGATTGGATTGGTGGCTAGAAGAACAGGACAATTTGGACATTACTTTGATGATTAAAGGGCATTTCTGGAATTTCTCCTTTAAAATATAATTAAAGGGTAGTTTGGAAATTTTCCTTAAAACATGTGCCTGGCATGTGACTATTTCCAGGAAAACTCTATAAATAGCCCCTCTATTCTAAGAAAAGGGGATGGTTTTCAAGACATTACACTAAGACTCTTGGAAGCTCATCACACTTGAAACTCTCTCACAACTCGAAGACTCTAAAAGGCTCTTGGAATCCCTGCTACCCTAACCCGGTTTCCGGATTCTAGGAGTTCTGCCACGTGTCATTGGAGTAATTGCCCACCTGTTCTTCTCCCCTCTTCAATCAATCAATTAATTCCGTGCTCTTCGTGGATTTCTCTCCTCTCCAGCCAATACGAAACCCTAACCCTAACAAGGTGTAATTTCTGTACCTACATTTATTTGGCGACTCTGCTGGGGAGGTGTAGAATTCGTGAAGGGTATGCCCACAACTCGAAGTGGGAGAATTACAGGAAGAGTTTCACCGACAACAAGCATCACTTCACCGGATCCGATTTCAAGGCAAGTAAATCCAGTGCTCCAAAGCGCGAATCTGGACTTTGATCAACCTATCTTAGAAGACGTTTCGGAAGGAAGCTCAACATCACCTCAAATGGCTGATCAACAACAAACCAGCGCTAGACAGACAAACACAGGAAGGCAAGGTGAGGAAGTAACTGGAGCGCAGACGACTGCGAATGCTGTGCAGATGGAGATGCTCAAGGCATTACAGGAGGCACGAGAAGGCCAAGGGATGATGATGGCCATGATGTTGGAAATGCAGAGGAAGCAGGAAGAGATGGAGAATTTCCGCCAGCAGTTGATGCAAATCCCCACTTTCAGGGCTATGTTCCCAGGAAGTTCGCAGGGGGAACGAGCAGAGGTGGAGGACAACAGCAACAACAAAGAAAATCCGACTGTGCCTCCAACAACGGAGAGTCAGCCGATTCCAATCATCCACTTGGAGCCCCAAAACAGCGGTGATGTGCCACAACTCAGATTAGAAGTGAGTCAACCTCAGCCCAACATCATCCCGACCACTCTCCCAGCATTTTCACAAGTGCAGATACCGACCATCCCTAGCCATATCCAACTAACAAGCCAACAAGCACCACCGATATAAATTGTGCAGGATGCAAGTGTACACCAGCCAATTTCCTTACCATACACACCACCTATGCATCAATACATCACAGCCCCTCAAAGAGTCCATACCACGAGCCAGTACGTATGTGACGAAGGATGATATGATCGATGTGATCAATCAATTTCGCAAGCAGACATCCCGACCTTCAGAGTTGGACTTTACTCCACCCTACCCGGCACATGTACGGAGACAACCGTACCCGGCAGGGTATATTGAGCACCCCCCGCAGTTCCCAAAGTATAACGGGGAGAAAGGGAATGCTAGGGAGCATATTGCCAGGTTCGTGGAGTCGATGTCTCCATGGTTGGGTTATGATGAGGTGAATAACCATAATCTGTTGATGAGGGAATTTAACAAGACTTTGACGGATAGTGCCTTCAGTTGGTACTACAATTTGGAGAAGGGATCAGTCCTTGATTGGGATGATCTAAAATTGCAATTTTTTAAGAAATTTTTCTATGTGCAGAAACAGGTAACTATTGTAGAACTGATGCGATTCGAGCAGAGGCCGAATGAGGAGCTGTCAGATTATGTGGACAGATTCAGGGCCCAAGCACAGAAGTGTGCCGAGCCAATTGAAGAGAAGAACATGGTTAGCATATGCAACAATGGTGCTCTAGACTCCTTCAAGCCCCATCTCATTACAAAGGCCTGTGATTCATTTGCAACCCTCTCATTATTCGCACAAGATTTGGGAGGAATCGTGACAGTGCCCATCAACCATGCGATGGTTACATGGAAGGGTAAGAGAACAGCAACTGTGGCTTTGGCTGACTCTCAGTCAAACCCACAAGGGGGCAAGAGGGAGAAGAATGAGCGAAATTTTGAACAAAGTAAAGGAAAACTTGGGGGCAAGTATACCAGGATGTCAGTTCCAGAGGCTATCACATGCAGTGAGAAGGCATTCAGGGGCCTGTACGAACAATGGGTTAAGCACGGAATGGTGAAACCCCCAACGCCTAAATTTGTGGTGACGGAAGAGATGAAAAGAAGACCAGATTTCTGTGTGTACCACCAGTACGCAGGACATTCCACTATGGACTGTTATAGTATGCGGAGGATATACCATGAGAAGCTGGCAGCCGGAGAAATCGAACTGTGAAAAGAAAAGCACCGTGTATGAAAAGCCACTTCCAAACCACAAAGGAAAAGAAACATGCAACATTATTACCCAGGGTGTAGCCCAAGAGGTCGGAAAAAAAAAAAAAAAAACTCAAGAGTATCCCTTGCCAAGAAATTGGATGACCAAGGGAGGAGACACAAGAATTGACGAATTAAAAATCCACCCACGATGGTGGTCAAGTCCTCGTGGATTGCACTTGCCAAGAAATTGGATGACCAAGTGACGAGGCATGCAACTTAAGCCCTTATGAAACCCTATACGCCAAACAATTGGCACAACGTACCAAGGGATAAGGCACAAAGTTATACTTTCAACTTTAAAAGTAATCGAGGCACCTGACTATAAGTCCTCAAAGTTATACTTTCAACTTTAAAAGTAATCGAGGCACCTGACTATAAGTCCTCAAAGTTATACTTTCAACTCTAAAAGTAATCGAGGCACCTGACTATAAGCCCTCAAACCCGAGAAAGTTACACTTTATCTCTAAAAGTGGCGAACGTTATGCTTTATCCGACAAAAGCAAAATCTATTATTATTATGAAATTTTTTTGAAACATTGTGCTTTTCAATATGATTATTAATAAAAATGTCAAACTTTCACTTATACTTGAATATTCTTTGATTTTAAAAGTATGGATTCAAGTGTTAGTTTGCGAGAAATCGAAAAATTGCATGTTTACTCTCATTATTATGAATATTGTTGTCTTGGAGTATTAATTTGAATAACTTATGATTCAATACTAAACATTGGGTCTTAAGGAAAAAATTCAAGTTAAAGACAATCACTAATGCTAAAGAAACTCTACTATGATAAATGACATATAAATGAGTTCTTTGATACAGGAAATAACAAAAAGCTACAAAAAGCCATACCTAGAAGTGAGGAAATCCAGCCCAGCACGAGAAAATATTCATCGGGAGAGGAGCTGCACAAATCACGGGCTTAGAGAATGCCTGTAGCTCCACGACATCTTTGTTGTTGGGTGGATAGCCGAGGTCACTAAAAGGCGAGGTGGCAGAATCAAGATGAAGAAAACGAGCTCCTCAACTGGCAAAGAAAGTAAAGCATCGATGCCCCACCCAAAGAACTCGCAACTATACCCTCCCTTTTAGGTGAAGCCTCGGGAGAATCCTTCTGGGGAGGATGGAAATCAACAATAGGTTTCGCAGGATTCCCCCTCGGGGGAGGAGGATTAACTGTCATAATAGCATCAGCATCCACATGGGTGTCACCGGTACCCTCCAAGCTGTCATGAGAAGACGTTATATGTGGGCATGACGATGGAACTGTACTAACCATAGCAGGACCTAAGCCTACATCAGACATGAAATCGTCAACATTAAGGCTGACACGATCATCATGAGGTGAGGAGGACTTGACAACAATCATGTTATGTCAGCGAGGCTCACAAGTAGTGGAGGTCGCCACCTCACTTGCCGTATCCATGCGAAATCCAATGGGAATATCATCATCATCATCATCATCATCATCATCATCATCCTTGACAATTTAAAAACAAGGATCCTCGGCTTTACTCTAGAGCAAGTACATCTCATCTCCCCGACAGCAGAGGATCCTAGGGGAGGAACTCGAGGAGGTACCCGAGACGAAGTCTGAAAGGATTGTGTCATCATGAAATCATGAAGTATAATGGTTAGTTCGCCTGAAAGCTTCTATCAAGCATGCAACGCACTTGGTATCTCTATGCACATGCGGGGAATGCGACCGGAATGGGGGAAGTCGTCCCAACCTTCGCAAGCCGCGACATAAAGAAACAAGCTTTTTTGCCTTTCCACAATCATTGACGAAGGGAGTTACCCTAGAAGTCTTCAAGTCGTTAGAGCATCCGGTACACGAGGCATGCAAGTAAGGAAGACTCCACATGAGGATACTAAGGATGTCAAGTAAAACATATGCGCTTGAGGAGGCTTACCATAACAAGAGGAGAATCTGAGATTTTTACTTGAGAATACCTGAAAAGAAGAAGAAATGAAGTCAGGGAAGTATCAAAATTACAATTATGAAAGAAAAATAAGATTTGAGATTTTTCCAAAAAACTTCGGACAGCCAAAATGCATCCTTCGGAGCCATTTTTTGGATTATTTTGATATATATCATGGCCGTTGGCCATGACTTTTGAAGTGCTCGTCGATACGGTCGTTTTGATATATTATGGGCCCTGAGACTCCAAACGAAACAAAAGTTATGGTCAAAACAGTGATCACGCTTCCCAATGTGCAAATTTTGATACATGTTCTCCTAGGGTTCGCCCCCTAGGGTTCGGCCCCCTAGGGTTAGGCCCCTAGGGTTCGGCTCCCTTAGGATTCGGCCCCCCTAGGGATCGGTCTCCTGCAAAAAAAAAAAAAAAAAAGTTGGCTTGGTAGGGTTCGCCCCCTAGGGTTCGGCCACCTAGGGTTCGGCCCCCCTAGGGTTCGGCCAGGCCGCAAAAAAAAAAAAAAAAAATTGCTTGGCTCAATTTCCCCTATAGGGTTCGTTCGGCCACCCATAGGGTTCGTCCCCCTAAGGGGATTTCTGTTGTGTACCTTGGAAATTCTGACGCTCCACAAATCAATATTTTCGGAACGAATGCTTCTTTGTCACAATAAATATTGTATTTTTCTTTATTATCCGAGGGAACCCTACCGAGATATGATCCAAGTAACGGGGCTCGGAAGACAAAAGAAAAGCTACAATGACCTGAGAAGAAACGTAGGAGAAGCAAGTCAAGATGAAGTTCGGAAGAAAGTACTCAAATAAACTAAAAACTTGAAAGAAAAAAGAAGAAGGAAGAATGATCCTATATGGTTCAACCCTTAGGATTTGGCCTTATAGGGTGGAATGGAATTGTTTTCTTTACCTCTTTTCTAAGATGAGGAACGATTGCTTGACGACTTCTTGGTGATCTTCGGACTTGATGGAGGAGAGAAGCAACCTTTATTTTCCTCTTAAGGAAGATTTCGAAATATAAAGATAAGTTTATTTGAGCTTATTTTTTAAATAAACATATATATTTTCGAAAATTTGTTTAGATTTGGTGTTCTAATAGAATTTAAAAATATATATATATATATATATATATATATATATATTCGATATCTGATATTTTATTCCTAACAGTAGCACAATTTCGAAATTATATATATATATATATATATATATATATTGAATGTTTGATTTTCTGAATGGAAAAGATCTTGCTTTATAAAATTTTAATAAAGGAAGATTTTGTTTCTAAATAATAAAATATGATTTGATTATTGGATTTTATTTAATGATATCTGATGATCTTCCTTGTTTTAATTCTCAGAAAATAAGGAAATAAATATTGAGCAAAATGAGGAAGCTTTCAGATGATCTACCAAGAGTTTCAAGGAAGAGCCCTTCTAGGTCTTGCCTCCTTAGGGTTTAACCCTAATGGTTTGGCCCCTAGGGGTTCCCTCTTCTAGAACTCTAAACTTCAAGACTTGAACAAGGGGAGTCACACAAAATCATTCGAAAGCTTGGAGTATTTTGCACGAGCGTCTCTCAGGAATCGTGACTCTCGCGCAGGGGGCAAATGTGGGCCCATGTGCAAATTAGGGTTCATGTGACCTAATTAAATATACAAATTAGGGTTTACAAAAACCTAATTAAATGTGTTAGACCCGGGGAAGTCTCCACGTGTTCCAAGGCAGAAGACTCGTGGATGCGACCTATTTTGGGAATTGATTGAGGGATTGGATTGGTGGCTAGAAGAACAGGACAATTTGGACATTACTTTGATGATTAAAGGGCATTTCTGGAATTTCTCCTTTAAAATATAATTAAAGGGTAGTTTGGAAATTTTCCTTAAAACATGTGCCTGGCATGTGACTATTTCCAGGAAAACTCTATAAATAGCCCCTCTATTCTAAGAAAAGGGGATGGTTTTCAAGACATTACACTAAGACTCTTGGAAGCTTATCACACTTGAAACTCTCTCACAACTCGAAGACTCTAGAAGGCTCTTGGAATCCCTGCTACCCTAACCCGGTTTCCGGATTCTAGGAGTTCTGCCACGTGTCATTGGAGTAATTTCCCACCTGTTCTTCTCCCCTCTTCAATCAATCAATTAATTCCGTGCTCTTCGTGGATTTCTCTCCTCTCTAGCCAATGCGAAACCCTAACCCTAACAAGGTGTAATTTCTGTACCTACACCTTTCCACCAAGCAATACCAAGAAATGTGATAATGAGGCATAATCCTGAAGCTACAACTCCGACTGCAATGAATATATTTGATTTTACGTCCTTCGAAGGAGGCTTGAAATCTGTAGAACAGGAGAAAGATGCAAAATATATTACGTTGCAGACACAGTTCTGTTCATAGCCAGAATAGGACATTTTGTTTTATTGAGTAGCAACATAACCTGGTTTTCCACATTAGAATAACTCAAAGTTTTTAGAACAGAAAAACCTCAACATATATATACTCATTGAGGAGGGAGGGGGGAGAGAGAGACAGAGAGAAATGCTGCTTCACAGTATGGAAATACATGATAGCCACGCCTTTACTAGGCAAAACTTATCAGATTCCACAGAAATAGCACATACCAAAGGGCCATATGTTCCTATTACAGGAACAGCTTTTGTGTCGTTCCCAGTGTAAACAAAACGAATTTGTAAATTTTTATCCTTTACAACTGCTTTAATTGTTCGATTTACTGCCTTATCAGCTCCTCCTGCTTCGTGTTTGATATCAAAATCTTTGAGTTTTCGTTCATCCTGTAAAAAATTAATTTGTTGGAATGCAATACACTTCTTCACACCAATGAATGTAGCATCTAAAGTGTTAAAATTAACCTGGACATAAACATCAAACATCCGTCTTCCAAGACTCTAAAAAGATCGATTATCTCTGAACATTATCTCAGCAAAGTAAAGTGTTACAGTGTAGTTTTCATTTGCTAAACAACGTACATAATAAGTGAGAGATGAAGGAGAGAGGCGAGCATTCATGTACAATTCAGAGTCATTCATTTTGAGAACACATATATTATTTGCTGTATATAGCCTAGTTTCGTTAGTCCACAAAAAGTTTCTTGTGCTACTTATTCCCCACTCTACTCTTGTGACGCCCCCATATCTGAGTACTCACTACTATAGACATGGTGGTCACTATACCTTATATTTACTCATAATCTACTAGTTATATTACATAATCACTAGTTTGTTACATAATTTACATCAAGTACATAAATACATCCCAGGTCTTTATCTACTACGATCTACATACATTCTTGAAATTTACATTTTATACAAGACATGATTTATCTACGATTTCATTCTTCTTTTACTTTTTCTTTTCCTTTACTTTTGGACTGGGATCCTTCTGCTATACCGTCTTTTTCGGCAAAGAATATATATGTCGCAAGGGTGAGCAACTAATTTGCTCAGCAAGTATATGAGATATCAAGAACTGAATTATAAAAAAAAAATTAAATAATTGAATGCAAATTAAATGAGGATAATGAATGAGAATAATAAATAATATAATAATGAACAAATTTAAATTAACGAGTATCAAATAAATTTTCTTTTCTGAGCTGAGTGGTCATAAGGACCAAGAACGTAAGTGTCTTACAGTTATAAAAAAACTGTTGACTCTCCATAAGTGTTTATCAATCATAAAGACTGAAAAACTCTCCACAGACACTTTAGGGGATCAACCTATCATACCCTATGTTATGCACAATATTATCTCCACAATCCGGATTTTTCCGACAATAATATCCCCTATATAAAATAGAGTTGTTCACCGCAGTCTAGAATTCCGCCCCAAAACAATTTGGTTTAGAAAACAAATAATATAAATTCTTATTTTTAGAGTAAGCCGAAACAATGACTTTCTCTTTCTTACAAATAAATCAGGGGTATTTAAAAATTTAGAGTTCAACAAATCTTGCAAATATATTATGAGATTTAATATTACATAATAGCAATGAACTTGAATGAAATTCACAACTCAGGAAAATTATACCAAAAGCAAAAATGCTTAAGGTTTAGGAACTTGTCATTCATGAAATTCTCATAAATTAAGGGACTTGCACAGAATAATAAACTTGCACAAGTTGGGGAAACTTGCTCAAAGTGAGGGAACTTGCCTGCTTTTCGTGGACTATTTTCCCAACTCAATAAATCTTTTCTGCAATTGACCTATATCATTATTCATGATGGTCAAAAATATTAATTTATCATAATTTTATTTTTAGTCAACAATTACCCTTAACTGAGTTTTACAATTTTATTTACTTATTTACTCGGGAAAAATGGATTTTACACTTTTTCTCAACTTTGCTAATTTGGACATTTTCTTGTATTTTTAAATATCTATTTCCCATTAAACATTTATTTATTTAATTTTTCTTCCTTATTCTGTAATTTCAAACGTTCAAACTTGGGTTTCTAGTTTTTATTTTCTAGGGTTTTCTTCTTCGTTTTCGTTAAAATTTTGCATTCTTATACATGATTCTTATTACATTAATACATCATATATTACTTTTTACTATGTTGTGATGAATATATAAATTTCATATATAAAAATTACATAACCATACAACATGTTCAAAAATAAAAAGAACAATAAGAAATATACCTTTTGGCTTTTCTTTTCTTGAATCCTTTTAAATTTTTCTTATTTTTCCCAAGCCTTCTCTCTCTTTTTTCCCTCTCACGTTCTTATTGCTTTCTGTTTTTTCCTGGAAGTAGGCTTAGGCCTTAGCAAGGTGTATGCATATATATATATATATATATATATATATATACACACACACACACTTAGCCGCCTTGCCAGCCTTCCTGATCATTCGATATAATAAAATAAAAATATCCTTCGCTCAGCCGCCTTTATCATGTAATGAGAGTTTTTCTTATGCTGCCAGCTTGCTCTTCATGTGATGATAATTATCTTATTTATTTTAACTTAGCCGACTTACTCTAGCCAACTTACTTATCTGATTCACCCATCCTAATTCTTATTATATGAAATGATGCTGCAATGAAATCCTTTTTGCCACCTGTTAGTATGCTTAGTCATGCTTGAATTTTTTTTTTATTATTATTATTATTATTATTATTTATTTTATTTTTTTCCTATTTCGCAATAAAATTCAAGTTTATTTTATGGACATTAAATTTTTATATTTAAAAATTTTATTTACATTGATTGAACATCCGAATGTTACATTCTCCCTCCCTTATAGGGATTCCGTCCTCGGAATCGCCATAATGATCTATTCAAACAGATAAGGATAGTTGTGCTTCATTTTTTCTTCTAGTTCCCAGGTAGCTTCTTCTTGTTGCTGGTTTCTCCAGATTACCTTCACCGAGGGTATTACCTTGTTCCCTAGTACTTGTTCTTTTCTATCCACGATCTGCATAGGAACCTCCTCGTAGCTTAAATCCTTCTCGATCTGTATGGGTTCATAATCTATAACATGCTTATACTCAGGCTTGTAGGGACGTAATACAGATATATGAAACACATTATGTATGTACTCCAACTCAGGAGGTAAAGCTACCTCATATGCTACCTCTCCCACCCTCTTTAGTATCTCAAAAGGTCCTATAAATCTAGGACTTAATTTTCCCTTCTTACCAAATCGTATTTTTCTCTTCCATGGAGATACTTTTAAAAACACATAACTTCCAACATCAAATTCTCTCTTCTGTCTATGTTAATCAGCATACTTTTTCTGTCTATCCTGCGCTGCTTTTAATCTGATACGGATCACTCGAACCGTCTATGCTGCCTGCTGGACGATTTCTGGTCCGAGCAGTTGACGTTCTCCGACTTCATTCCAACATAAAAGTGTTCAACATTTTCTTCCATATAAGGCTTCGTACGACGGCATTCCAATGCTGGCATGATAGCTGTTATTGTAGGCGAACTCCGCCAACGGCAAGTGATCGTCCCAGCTTCCTTTGAAGTCCATAACACATGCTCTCAGCATATTTTCTAGAGTCTGGATTGTCCTTTCGCTTTGCCCATCCGTTTGAGGATGGTAGGCTGTGCTCAACCTCAATTGTGCCCCTAAATGATTCTGAAGACTCCTCTAAAAGTTTGATGTGAACCGCGGGTCTCGATCAGATATGATGGAACTCGGAACACCGTGTATTGAAACAATCTCCTTGATATAAAGTTTGGCTAACTGATCCAAGTTGTATTTTACTCGGATTGGTAAAAAGTGCGCCGACTTAGTTAATTGGTCTACTATCACCCAAATCGCATTAAAATCTTTTTGAGTAGTCGAGAGTCCCACAATAAAATCCATGGTGATATGCTCCCATTTCCACTCAGGGATCTCTAAGGGTTGAAGTAGACCGCTAGGTCTTTGATGTTCCGCTTTGATTCTCTAACAGGTTAAACACTTGCTGACCAAATCTGCAATTTCTTTCTTCATTCCTGGCCACCAATAATACTGTCGTAGGTCCTTATACATCTTCGTGCTACCAGGGTGTACCGTAAATTTAGAATTATGAGCTTCTTGCAAAATTTCATCTTTTAATTTTAATACTGTAGGTACCCATATTCTATCTTTAAATCGTATGATACCATCCTTATCCATCCTGAATTTCTCATTTTCTTTTTCTGCTATTTGTTTCTTTATCCTTTCATAATCCTCATCCTTCATTTGGAACTCCTTAACTCTATCCCATAAAGTCGGACAAATCTCCATTGCATATAACTTCTCAGAAAATTCTCCTGAACTTCTTATTTCTATCTCTAATTTCTGAAATTCTTTTATCAACTCATCCTGCGATGTTAATTTCATCAACTTCTCCTGATTCTTTCGACTCAAGGCATCAGCCACAATATTTTCCTAGCCCGGATGATACAAAATTTCACAATCATAGTCCTTGATTAACTCCAACCACCTCCTTTGTCTCATATTTAATTTCTTATATGTGAAGATATATTTCAAGCTTTTATGATCTGTGTATATATTGCACTTTTCTCCGTATAAATAATGCCTCCAAATTTTTAAGGCAAAAACTACGGCTGCCAATTCTAAATCATGAGTAGGATATTTCTTCTCATAATCTTTTAACTGTCGTGACGCGTAAGCAATCACTTTCCCGTGCTGCATCAAAACACAGCCTAGGCCTCGATGTGAGGCATCACTATAAACCACAAACCCTCAAGTATTATCTGGTAGTGATAATACTGGAGTCGTGCTCAATCGTTTCTTCAGCTCCTGGAAACTTTCTTCACATTTCTCTTCCCAAACGAATTTTATTTTTTTCCCAGTCAAATTTGTTAGCGGTCCTGCTATCTTTGAAAAATCTTGAATGAATCTTCGATAGTATCCCGCTAATCCTAAGAAACTTCTAACCTCCGTTGGAGTTTTCGGTTGTTCCCAATTTAATACGGCTTCTACTTTTGCTGGATCCACCGAAATCCCGTCTTTATCAATTACATGACCTAAGAATTGAACTCTATCTAACCAGAATTCACACTTGGAAAACTTCGTATACAACTTCTCTCTTCTCAAGGTCTCCAACACCAATCTCAAATGTTCTTCATGTTCCTCCTTTGTTTTTGAATATATCAAAATATCATCAATAAATACCACAACAAATTTATCCAACCACTGCTTGAAAACTCTATTCATGAGGTCCATAAATACTGCTGGCGCATTCGTCAACCCAAATGACATTACAAGAAACTCGTAATGACCATAACGAGTCCTAAATGCCGTTTTTGGTACATCCTCTTTTCTTACCTTTAATTGATGGTATCCTGACCTCAAATCAATCTTTGAGAAATATCTTGCTCCTTTTAATGGATCGAACAGATCATTTATTCTTGGTAAGGGACATTTATTTTTGATAGTCACCTTATTCAACTCCCTATAGTCTATGCATAACCTTAGTGATCCATCCTTCTTTTTCACGAATAATACTGGTGCTCCCCAAGGTGAGACATTTGCTTGAATAAATCTCTTATCCAATAGTTCTTGTAATTGTATCATTAATTCCTTCATTTCCATGGGTGCCATTCTATACGGAGCCTTTGAAATTGGCGTCGTTCCAGGGACTAAGTCAATCACAAACTCCACCTGCCTATCCGGAGGAATACCAGGAAGTTCCTCCGGGAATATATCTATAAATTCTTTTACCACTGGCATTTGACTTAAATCTGGCTCCACTCGTTGGGTATCTACTATGTAAGCTAAATACCCCTCACATCCTTTTCTGAGTAGTCTTTTAGCTTGCATCATTGATAAGCAACAACACTACCAAGGCGACCGATTTCCATGGAACACTACCTTTTCTTGATTTGACACTTGAAGGTTCACACGTTTGTTATGGAAATCTATAATGGCTCCATGGTTATTCAACCAGTCCATCCCTAATATTACATCAAATTTCCCTAATTGCATAGGGATTAAATCCGCCAAAAATTTGTGTCCCCTAATCTCTACGTAACAATTTTTATGTACGTATCTGACAGGGATCACTTCCTTGTTAGCAATTTCAATATTCAAAGGAGATTTTAACAGTTCACAAGGTAAGTTCAACCGACTTGCAAATTCATGAGACACGAATGAACAAGTAGCTCCAGAATCAAAAAGTATGTAGGCATTTATTGAATTTATTGGAATGATACCTAACACCACGTCCCTAGATGTCACCGCGTCTTTAACCGTCATGTTAAAAGTCCTTGCTGTTGGTCGGTCAGGGGCTAGCGGTCCTGTTATTAGCGGTTTGCTGCCACCGCTCTTACTTCCTCCTCCCTGCTCCATTCCCTTCTTTGGACAATTTTTAATCTGGTGGTCTAACACACCACATATGAAGCATCCACCCTTCTTTGGGCTTATGCAGTTGGGAGCTATATGGCCTTCCTGGCCACAATTGTAACATACATTCCTTCCTTTCAGACATGTCCCGAGATGATTCTTTCCACATGTCTTGCATGCTTCAACCTTTTTCTTGGCTTCTCCTTCTTTCCCTCTGTTGTTATTATTGCTATCCCATTTTCTTTTGAGATTCCCTCCACCTCCACTATTACTACCTTCACTTTTATTCTTTCCCTCAAACCTCCTCTTTTTCTGCTCCTGAGTATATTTAGTTAAAGCTTCGCTTCCTCCCTCCGCAATGATCGCTTTCTCTAGCAATGTACCAAATGAGTCAATCTGTAACATAGCCAATCTATTGTACAACCAGGGTTTTAAACCTTATTCGAACCGTCTTGCTTTTCTTTCTTCTGTAGTTACTTAGTGTAGGGCAAATCTTGCTAGCTCATTAAACTTTGCTGCATATTGTGGTACTGTCATCTCTTCCTGCTTAAGTTCTAGAAATCGCATTTCCATGCGGCTTTGCAGACTTCGGGGAAAATAGTTTTTGAAAAACAATTCCTTGAACCTAGTCCAAGGTATCACACCATTTCCTTCCCTATGCTCGTTTGCCTCCCACCAAAAATTTGCTTCTCCTTTCAACATGTACGAAGCAAATAATGTCTTTTGCTTCTCCTTTCAACATGTACGAAGCAACCGCTTTTTCAATTTATTTTATCCAAGCCTGAGCCTTTATAGGCTCGGTGGTTCCTTTAAATTCTGGGGGTCCCACATTTTTAAAATCTTTAAAAGTTGTGACATGTGGCGCAGGTGGGTTTGGATTTTGAGTTCTACTTTGAAAAGCTCCTACCAATAAATCTACAAATTGTTGTAGAGGGTTCTGATTTGGTTCATGATTCTCATACTGTTCAAATTGTCCATCTGGTACTTCATTAACGGGCCTGATTCATGGTCGTCCCCTTGGCATTTTCTGTTTAATGTAACAATATATCCTCATAATCGTTATGTAACACAAACAAGTAATTAATTAATACCATTCGTCATTCACAAGACATATGTTTATAAAACATACCATAATATTAAACATCATATATGTACATATTTTTATACAATAGTTAGTTATTTTACATATCAGATTCTGCCTTCCTACATACGTCCCATAATTATACATCAAAAGATGGGATTACATACTTATACCTACTTCTTACAAAAGTAAGCTTTTACCTATTACACAAATAACCCTATCTCTACGGCCTCTCTATATTTTTGGTCCGCTATGAACCAAACCAGATCCCTGCTTATGGTGTGAATCGTCTGACCTTCCTCTATTGGATGACTTATCACCCTATCTAGAAATCGTTCATAGGAAACTCCAAAGTTATATATTCCCCAATCCATCCTCCTTTTCTTCCTTCTTAAATTTTCTTCTACCCCATTTAACACCGTCTCTACTCTGATACGGGTATTTATCTCCGCACTCCAAATGGCCTCTAGTTCTTCTTCCCTTTCTTCCAACTGGTGGACTCTTGACTCCAATACCTGGGTCTGAGCTTCTAGTTCCTAGTTTCTTTGTTCTAACTGTTGGCCTCTAACTTCCAGCTCTGCATTTCTCTCTTCTACCTGATGGTTTCTAACTTCGAGTTCTTGGTTCGTATCCATGAGTCCTCTGATGAAGGTATATGTTTCTGCAAATATTTCACCCTCATCATTATCATCATCTTCGGCAGTATCATCAGCTGCCTCCTCGGGTGCTACAAGATTCCCTACTGGATCCTCCTCAGGTTCTTCTTCTGGTTCTTCCTCGGGGTCTGGCCCTGCTATTGGGTTCCTCCCAAACTACCTGTATGTCTCTTACCCCTTCCTCGCTAGCCATCCTACAAAAGGACAAAATATCTGACTTTGCACGAAAAAATATATATAATATGCAATTTAAATAATCTTCAAATCCAAAATTATTATTATTATTATTTTACGTAAAAACTCTATGTGAGTTCTTTTATCACCGTCTCTACTAGATTCCAATCAGGTTATATCCTAAGGTTCTCTAACCTAAGGGCTATAATCTATAGCTCTGATACCAACCTGTGACGCCCCCATATCTGAGTACTCGCTACTATAGACATGGTGGTCACTATACCTTATATTTACTCATAATCTACTAGTTATATTACATAATCACTAGTTTGTTACATAATTTACATCAAGTACATAAATACATCCCAGGTCTTTATCTACTACGATCTACATACATTCTTGAAATTTACATTTTATACAAGACATGATTTATCTACGATTTCATTCTTCTTTTACTTTTTCTTTTCCCTTACTTTTGGACTGGGATCCTTCTGCTATACCGTCTTTTTCGGCAAAGAATATATATGTCGCAAGGGTGAGCAACTAGTTTGCTCAGCAAGTATATGAGATATCAAGAACTGAATTATAGAGAAATCAAATATCTCAATGCAAATTAAATCAGGATAATGAATGGGAATAATGAATAATACAATAATGAACAGATTTAAATTAACGAGTATCAAATAAATTTTCTTTTCTGAGCTGAGTGGCCATAAGGACCAAGAACGTAAGTGTCTTACAGTTATAAAAACTGCTGACTCTCCATAAGTGTTTATCAGCCATAAAGACTGAAAAACTCTCCACAAACACTTTAGGGGATCAACCTATCGTACCCTATGTTATGCACAACATTATCTCCACAATTCGGATTTTCCCGACAATAATATCCCCTATATAAAATAGGGTTGTTCACCTCAGTCTAGAATTCCGCCCCAAAACAATTTGGTTTAGAAAACAAATAATATAAATTCTTATTTTTAGAGTAAGCCGAAACAATGACTTTCTCTTTATTACAAATAAATCAGGGGTATTTAAAAATTTAGAGTTCAACAAATCTTGCAAATATATTATGAGATTTAATATTACATAATAGCAATGAACTTGAATGAAATTCACAACTCAGGAAAATTATACCAAAAGCAAAAATGCTTAAGGTTTAGGAACTTGTCATTCATGAAATTCTCATAAATTAAGGGACTTGCACAGAATAATAAACTTGCACAAGTTGGGGAAACTTGCTCAAAGTGAGGGAACTTGCCTGCTTTTCGTGGACTATTTTCCCAACTCAATAAATCTTTTCTGCAATTGACCTATATCATTATTCATGAAGGTCAAAAATATTAATTTATCATAATTTTATTTTTAGTCAATAACTACCCTTAACTGAGTTTTACAATTTTATTTACTTATTTACTCGGGAAAAATGGATTTTACACTTTTTCTCAGCTTTGCTAATTTGGACATTTTCTTGTATTTTTAAATATCTATTTCCCATTAAATATTTATTTATTTAATTTTTCTTCCTTATTCTGTAATTTCAAACGTTCAAACTAGGGTTTCTAGTTTTTATTTTCTAGGGTTTTCTTCTCCGTTTTCGTTAAAATTTTGCATTCTTATACATGATTCTTATTACATTAATACATCATATATTACTTTTTACTATGTTGTGATGAATATATAAATTTCATATATAAAAATTACATAACTATACAACATGTTTAAAAATAAAAAGAACAATAAGAAATATACCTTTTGGCTTTTCTTTTCTTGAATCCTTTTAAATTTTTCTTATTTTTCCCAAGCCTTCTCTCTTTTTTTTCCCTCTCACGTTCTTACTGCTTTCTGTTTTTCCTGGAAGTAGGCTTAGGCCTTAGCAAGGTGTATGCATATATATATATATATACACAACACACACACACACACACACACACACACACTTAGCCGCCTTGCCAACCTTCCTAATCATTCGAAATAATAAAATAAAAATATCCTTCGCTTAGCCGCCTTTATCATGTAATGAGAGTTTTTCTTATGCTGTTAGCTTGCTCTTCATGTGATGATAATTATCTTATTTATTTTAACTTAGCCGACTTACTCTAGCCAACTTACTTATCTGATTCACCCATCCTAATTCTTATTATATGAAATGATGCTGCAATGAAATCCTTTTTGCCACCTGTTAGCATGCTTAGTCATGCTTGAATTTTATTATTATTATTATTATTATTATTATTATTATTATTTATTCTATTTTTTTTCCTATTTCGCAATAAAATTCAAGTTTATTTTATGGACATTAAATTTTTATATTTAAAAATTTTATTTACATTGATTGAACATCCGAATGTTACAGCTCTACTAGGATGAAAGTATGCCGGACCTACTGCATCATCATCCGCTTCAAATGTCTTGCTTCTAATGGTGGTTTCGCTTCCACCACAATTAATATGAACTGAGTACCTATCTATGAAACATCAAAATATTATCTCGTCAGATAATAAAAAGGAAAGAGAAATCCTCATTCGATCTGGAAAGGAGCCTTACTTTTTTCCTTTTTTTTCCTTTTCCCCCCTGGAATATTAAGGTTTGCATAATTTTTTTATACTAATATTATAGTTTAATTTTGAATAAGAAAAATCCAAAGGAATTATGCGTGGGAATGTTTTATACAAACTTAAATTTTGTAAAAGATCAATAAAAAGGTATGAGTACTCTCTTTTCTTTCCAGACAGAGGGAGAACTTGACTTCTTCCGCTATCCTGATTAACATACCAAAAATAGAGTGGGGAAAATAGAAGGAAAACTAAGCATCTTATCCTTATTTAACATCACTATTGAGGAAATATCACTAAAAGATCTAGACTATGCTATCAAAAATCTTTAGAAAAATTACTTACCCTTTGTACACAGAAAGCGGCTGAGGCACGGAGCAAGTTCTCTAGTTTAAATCATACAGGGGGAGGTAAGCACAAGCCTTATGCCATTGAAAAACCTAAACTAAAATCTCAAGATCTCAATAATACGAAACAGATTTAAAGCTTACAAGTTGTTCCCTCCAGAATTGCTTCTGAACAAGTTTCTGATAAAAATGATAAAAGTAAAGTTTTAGTTGAATGTTAATGGAGAAAAGACATCATGCGGAGTCTGGGGCTTACAATGTTGGCTCGCAAGTTGATGGCACATCGAACAACTCATTGTAAGAAAGATCTATCCGGCTGCATATGAGCATATGAATTGCATCAAAGGTTATAACGGTGATTGGAAACAAATGTAAGAAGAAAAGGCAGAAACCTAACAAAATTAAATCTACATAATAGCAAATCATTATGTAACATTTTATGCTAAGAAACGAAATGTTATTACACTCACAAATTATATGTGCCTCTTCCATTATCAAGGAGAGATTCTATATCACCATTATTTGATTACCAGATGTCTATCTTGCACATCAAGCACTGACAGAGTCTTGATGAGATTAGAAATGTAATGCCCCAATCTCACATTAACAGATAAGGTCCCAAGTCTATTACCAAGAAACGAATAACTTGTAATAACTTTTGAATGAGCTTGTGGCGAATAAGGTTGACATGATTCTTGCTCTTGGGAGTGGATTGAACCTTGATCGGAATCTTGGGCGAGGCCCGGGTTTTTACAAGGTATACCATTATTTTAAAACACTCATTTATCTTTTGCGAGGAACGTTTAATTCCAAGAAGAAAAAAATTGTGTCTTTTAATCGCTCGATATTTAATATAGTCATCTGAACTCTGAAGCTACCCTCCCATATGTTCTCCTTTGTCAACTTCATGAAGTAACTTCTCCACCATTCTTTAGATTCTCTGTCTTTCAAGAAAATCCTTAAGATCTTCAACACTTATCATACTTTAGATCCCTAGTCTACTCTACCTAACATTGTAGTATTCTATTTTAGTTTGCATATACTTTAATTTTTTCATCCTACAATAGTGATTGTGGTAATCAATTACGGTATATATTAAGATAATATTGAGCTACTAAATCATAAGCATGAGCAGAAAAAATTAATCTAGAGTGCGTACTCTTTAGTACTGCTTTCGGTCCACTTCGGAATTGGCCCAGTAAGAATGTTGCTAGTGAGAATCCTGAGTAGCACGCAAACGAATTTATGTGGTTAGACACTAACATACGTAGATATATCAAATCATAGTGATGAATAAAACAGAGCTAAACAAGATATACTGATGGTAATTTGTAAACCTAAATCCTGGGATAGTTAAATACACCTGCCATTCAAAATATGGTAGTGAATGATTCACTGCTTATTTTTAATCTAAAAAAAGGTTCAGTTAAAAAATTAAAATTAAAATTTGGACAAACCGTTCATGTTTAGTGCATCACTTTATGCCATGTATATCAGACAACTAGAAAGGCAAGCAAGTTAAATGACTTTCCTTGATGAATTTTGATTGCTTACACATTCTGCAACTGTGATAGGCGTTCAAGATTCGGTATCGGTCCTTCCAACTTGTTAAAGCTAAGGTCTCTGCCAATAAATAATACAGAGATGCTATAATTAATAAGCAAAGAGGAACACTGATCGGATGATGCTAATGGAAAAAAAATTCTGCCAAATTATAACCGAACCGATAGATCTGCTTAGTTACAAATATATAGTGATAAAATAGAAGGTCGACGTAAGTGTGTGATAGAACTACTTAAGAAAATTATCGTCTATAGTTCATGCACTTCAGTAGAAGGATATCTAACCTTTAGTTTTCTATTTTTGAGTTTCATTTTACTTTTTGAGTCCCAGGGTGTTGTCATTGTATCATTAAAACAATTATTTTTAAATGACCGAAGAGTTTTGCATATACCAAGCACCTAACATCTGCATCTTTGATAACTCCAAGCAAGCAGTTGTCATCTTTTTCTAAAGCACTCTCAATAGAATATGAACAGTGGTCAAGACTATACAAGCAAAAACTTCATTTAGTTCGAATTGCACTATCCTTGTTATAAAGAAAGAGAAAAAAAGAAAATTACAAAATCTTCACGTTTGTCATATCTGCTATATAACCAGGGATTCTCCCGAAAATGTTACACCTCAGCATCCTGCAACACAAATTAAATTTGTGCTGATAAAATTGCTGAATAATTAGATCGCAAGAATTTCAAATACCCCTTCCGTTCTGAATTATTAGATTAATATTAACTTTCTGATAGAAAGTCAATTTGAGACATTTTCAAATTTAAAATTGATATGATTTATTTAAGTTTTGAAAACAATAAATCTAATAACAAATAGTACTCTTTAGGTAGTTTATGATATTCATAATTGTATTAACATAAACTAAATGAATTCATGTCATCAATTTTGAGCTTGAAAATATTTGAAATTTAACTTTTAAAAAGTTAATATTGATATTATAATTTTTAGAACGGAGTGAGTATATGACTTTTGTTGCAATCATCACTGCATTACTATGACTCACAATGTTTTCATGCCTGCCATGTTTGGTAGCTGAGGAAATTTTGAGCCCCCACCAGTTAAGTCACTAATAACTCTGCATAGACAATCTGTCAATACAAACCGCCTTCAACAGTAGTCAACTTAATTGCAAATATACAGGGAATGTTTCTGAAACAAGCAACTCAAGAAGAGGTTAAAATGAGTTACTCACAGATCAATTAAGTTGCTCAAGACAGAAATGCTAGAAGGTATTGGTCCTTCAAAACCACCGGCTACGATCTCTCTGTCATTAAGCCCAAACAGTTTTACTTTCAAAACTCTCGTCATTTTTAAAGAACAAAACTGAATATAAAAAACACTTACAACTTTCGAAGTTGTTTCCAACTTTGAAAATTAGGTACTTTCCCAGTGAAATTGTTGCTGTTTAGCCTACTGTATAGGCCAAAATGAATAATAATCTTAGATATTATAGAAAAAGAAATAAAGGGAAAACAAAACATATATTAAAATTCAATTATATTATTGGCAAAAGGAAATTCAAATATAATATGGCCACTGGAATACTTACAGTGATTTCAACTTGCTTAAATTAGAAAGCTCCGATGGTAACTGACCCGTGAGATAGTTAGCACTGAGAGTGCTACAATTAACAATAAGAAGAAAGGTACGCGGTATGAAGTCATATATTGTGTACAAAAATATTACTGATAAATTAGGTACAATAAATAAATAAATAAAGACTTGGATAATCAGATGACACATAGACAAAGCCTCACAGATTTTCCAAATTGACTAGTTTCCCAAGCTCAGCCGGAACACTTCCATTAAACAAGTTGTTTTCTAGATTCCTGAAAATACGATCATTGTCAAATTAATTAACTAATGTACAGATTTAAAGTAGATCTTTCGTTTGATATGGTATATGTATCCATGTGTTTGTGTGTGTGAATGTGTGTGTGTGTGAGAGAGATAGAGCATACAAATATTTGAGAGTGGTAATACTTCCCAAATATTTTGGGATTGGTCCTGATAAACGATTCACCGTGACACTCCTGGAGTATATATACCTTCACATTGTTAATTCTATAATATTGACGAAGAATAAAGAGCTTAGTAATACAAAGTATCACGCATTACTCACAAAAATTTCAACTTTGTAGATTCCCATTCCGGGGGTATAGTGCCATTGAGATAGTTACGAGTAAGATCACTGCAACAATAGATAGTATTGTTGTCTTTCTAATGTAAGCATAAAAATCCAATTAACATGTCAAGAAATAAGCACGTACATAAAAGTATTTTTTACATTGTCTTGATGTAGGGTAACTTTGCCAAGGATGGTGGAAGTATGCCATCAAGATCCTGCCCCGTAAGAAATCTGTTTTACCATAAAATAAGAGGATAGGATCTTCAATATAAAATTAGACCCTCATCTTTCAAAAGCATGATATTGCAAATAATTGATACAATTTCACAATCATGAATGAAATGAATAACAAATATATATTAATGAAAATATAACAATCAATTGAGCACATCTTTGATAACAGTAATATATCAATCAATGTTGCAAACTTTCTGAATTAATACCCAACTTTGAAAAGCCCAAAATCTCATCATATGCCATCCATCATATCTATCGCTACTAAAAGCAGTAATATTGGGTTTGAACTACATCAGTGATTGTGAACTGGCCATATTTCTTTACTAAAGGCGTTAGTCAACATGCACAGTCGGTATTATCTAAGGAAATTCAAAATTTAGTAACCGGTCCAGGAAAGATAATCCTTTAACATTGAGGCCCTCTTAAATCTTATATAACTTGTAACTTGGTATTTAAAAATAGATGGTAGAATATTTCACCTTTTTACCTTTTCCCTTGTTTTTATTGCTTTTCTCTTTTCCCCAGCCTTTTTTTATTTTTTTCATTTTCCCCATCTTTTCTTATTTTAATGTTTTATATATATTGCATGTATTTTCTATTTCTGAGTATGTTCTTATTTTCTTTATTTCCATCATTTTAATTGCATTCTTTTGAATTGTTATTTCTTATTTTTATCTTTTTGTTTTTCTACTTATAGTCTAACATATGGGATCCATTTTCCGCCTACCCCAATCAGTTTGGGATGAAGGAGGTGTTATTTTTGCAAAAAAAAAATAAAGATTATGCAAAGAATGCTTATTTTGTAGCTAATTAGGGATCAACTCTGGTTTAGTTACCTTGACTATTGTCAAAAATGAAGAAAATAGTTGATGTTGTCAATCATCATACATAAGTATTTAACTAATGAAAAAAATATATTAATGACAAGAAGCATACATGTTATCTATGTGACATACTGTGACAATCCGAAATTTTCGGACATTATTAATAAATAAAATATATTAAATTATATATTTTATTTAATATTGGGATACGTTGAGTTTGACTGTATAAATGTATATGTGCTTTGAATTATGTGAAATTTTGTGTGTGAATATTTAAATGTTTAAATAAATGTTGAGATTATGCATGTATTTGAAAAATTATATAAGTTACATTTAATAGTAAATAAAACTATTAAATATATTCGTTTGAATTAGTCGCGTTATTAAACGGGTAACATTAATTCACTAATTGAAAGTTAGTCAGTTAAATGGTTGTTTTAATTAATTAAATAATGAAATTTATTTAATTAATAATGATAGTTATATTTACGTTATAATAAAGGAATAATGGAATAATATTTAATATTATTTCAAATGAATGTACATTAATAATATGAGGTGCAATATTTATATTATATGTATATTGGCATCAAGTTTGTGAATAACATTTATGATGTGAATAAAGGATGAAATATATTAAATTATATATTTTATAAATTGTTGAAAACAATTTATGGGACGAAGGAAATATTTAATTTTAATTAGTTGAAAATATTTAATTTACATATTTAAATGGTTTGAAGACAATTTACGAAAGGGATGAGATAATTATTTTAATTATACAAAATTAGTTGTATATCTTGAATAAATGAGTTAAAATAATTAATTAAATATTAATTATTTTAATTGATTCGTTACGTTAAGTAAGTAAATTAAAATAGTTAATAAATATTAAATTATTTTAATATAGTTTGTTCGTTACATTAAATATGTTATTTTATTTAATGTATTAATTCTATTTTTATTGAAAGATTTAATTAATTTTAATACATTAATTGAAATAATGATTAATATTAATTATTGGTCCGTTCCACTAAAAGTGTTATTTTATTAAACGTATTAATTCTATATTTTTCTTTTTATTATTATTGGAAAGATTAACTAATACATTAATTAGTATATGTATTAAAAATATGATATATATTATATAATGTATGAGAATATGTAATACGGGATATATGTATTTGGAATGCATGTAATGGAAGTATAATGTATGGAAGGAATACATGAGTTAATTTGTGTGTATGTATTTGAAGTGTAATATATATATATATATATATATATATATATATATCTATAAAGTGTAAAACAAACATTATGTATATAAGTAATGTGAGTGTAATATATGTGGTATGCGAAAATTAGAAGTTAAAGCATATATGTTATATGCTAGTATGTACTGAGAATTATTAAAGCCAAGTATATAGCTGAGTCATTATAAGTTTAAGTAGGAGGTGGCAATTGATTATAGCCATAGCATGACACGAATCAATTTTTTTATAAACTAAGGGAGCACATTAGCTTAGTCATATAATCATTTTCAGCTCTCTCATTTCTTCTCCCTAGCCATCCGTTTAATCCTTTTCTCTCTACATGGTTCAAAACTTTCACACTCCTATATTGCACAAATATTCACCAAAAATATTCAAAGTTAGATTTACCAACTGAAATTAGAAAGAGAATTGGAGCGGAGTATTGGCAAGGAAAAGGTTTAAATCATCTCTAATCAAGCGAACAAGAATTCTAGTAAAACTACAAACAAGAGGTAAACTTGTCAATTTATGGAAAAATAAGACTAGATAATATATATTTTTGCTATGCTTGGTTGTGAATAGTTGTAATGGGAATTTTGTTAGTATTTATTATCAAATGTACCATTATGTAATATGTACGGAGATGTAAATAGTAAATATAAATAGATATATTATGCATGCATATACTGGATATATATATATATATATATATATATATATATGTATAAATAGTATGTCTATGTATGTATGTAATGAATAATAGTAACCTGAAAGGAAAATTAGCTGAGTAAGCCTAATAAGAGCAGGAGCTGTCATCTTCCTAAACATCAGTAGGCTGTATACTCACCTAAGCTATTAACGTAACCACCAAGGAAATTATTCCTTTTATAAACCAAGCCAAGAACGGTAATTGATTCTTTGTTCAGTAATTAAGCTTTAAAGCCTATTGTTGCATCTGTTAAAAAGGAGTGAGGTAATTATCTTCTATATTTATTGTTTGAATTAGGCTTTATATGATAGAATCTAGTGGATTGAAGATTTTGTCTAATTGGGTTATGATGAGAAATCTGTACTAAAATTATTTGTTAAGACACCTAGATTTCAGAAGCTTGAAAGTTAAAATTAGTAGTTGGGATACATATTGTTAATGGAATTATCATTTTGGGTATTCTGGATATGCGTTGTAACAGCTTTGGAATCGTAATTGGATTGAATATAACAAGTTGGGATTCTGTAGAAACTAGAGCAGGATTTTTGGTCTGGTGCGCACGGGCTCAACTGCGCCGAGTAGCAAACCATACATGTTATTTTCTCTGTAATTTGAAACATGAAGCAGACATATTGCTACTTGATAAGCCTAATGATATGCTGGCTAACATGATGATGATAATTACGCTAAGATTAGCTATATAGAACTAAGTTTTCAAGAAGAATTTCAAAGAATGCAAGAAAATGATTTCGAATGGTTTTCAAACAAAGCAAAAGTATGTTAAATAAATCTATGTACGGAATATACCATGTTAGATATCTGAAATAGAAACATGATCAAGCATGTTATGTTTATGTAATCTGACCATGTGTAAGCCATGAATGGATATTCATCCAGGAAGGTAAACTAACTAAGTGTACATAGGATAGCTATGTATAAGAAATGGACATATGTTGTATGCATATTAAATGTCTGCGATATGTATAAGCTTGGTATATATGGTATGTGTGAATATGAATTTAATATGAATGTCTAATGGATATGAATATGTAATAATCTATGTATTATTGTGCGATGCTAATATGAACTTATACATGGGTATATGGTATAGGTTACGTGAAGTAGTGCTAAGCTAAGCTTTAATTGAATTTGTTAAACTCCGGACAAGGCAAGTATCTAACCCTACTCTTTGTTGGACAAGTTTCTTTTATAAATTTGTATTAAGCAAATATTTGGATCTTACTCTTTGTTCGGCAAATATCTTCAATTCAGTTATTGTTGTGCAAGCTATATATATTCAAATGTTTATACGAGTTTCCTAACTTGTGCAATCCAGATGTTGTTTCAAGTATCTTAAATTTCTTTATTCTTCATATTTGAACAAGATTCTTTAAACTCTTTGTTATGAAATTACTTTGTATTCATCAAGTATATTCAACTCAGTTATTGTTATAGTTTATCTATATTCGACTATTTGTACAAGTTTCCCTAACTTGTACAGTCTGACTATTGTTACAAGCATCCTGCATTATTTCATTCCTTATACATGAACAAGTTTCGTTCATTGACACCAAATGTTCTAAGTTTTATACTTCATGTTTCACTAGCTTTCTAAAATTGCCAATTTTCCATGTTATCTTCGAGATTTATAAGGTTATGATGTTTCTCGTTCTGATGAATTGTTTAACATGACAAGTCCAAGCCTTTGTTACGGCTAGACTGATATTCCTATGTCTATCAAAGTTCTAAAATGTTATTGAGATTAGGTAGAGTTTTCCGACCAGGTTGTTTTGGTCTGGAATCCAAAGCTGAGAATGAATATCCCTTATTTGGGAAACTTTTATTGTGCCTAATGGCAGTGAGCATATCGTATGTAGTGTTGATCAACGCAGGGCGTAAAGGGCTGATCACCCACCGTGCCCGTAAGTCAGCCGGTTCACAGATGAATTTCTGATAAAACCTTTTCAAGAAAAGAAAAATAACGTTCATGGTCATTGGACCACTCAGCATCTATGGTCAATATATAGTTTCAAAAGTTTAAATGATTTAATATACTGTTCTGAATTGTTTCAGTACTTCACAACTATTGTTTCGTTGTAGAAGATTCCTTCAAAGAAAACATTTACCTCTTTCACATGATATTATTGTTTGATTGTTACTTGCTGAGCACTCGAATGCTCATTCTTGCTTTGAAATTAAATGTTTTCAGTTAAACCTGAGCGAATAGAAGGATCCGTCAAGGACAAGGGCAAAGGAAAGCTACAGGAGTAATTAGAAGTTGCTAATTGTAATAGCTGTTTGGTATTTGATAATATGTTATCTATCATGTAATAAGTACTTAAAGGTCTTCGTACCTGGGATTAGCAAACTCTGATGTAATTTTTTTTATTAAGCAATTGAATGAATAGTATCGTGTTGCACCAAGTACGGGTTTGAAGTACTCGGATTTGGGGGCGTCACACATACTCCACCAGGGAAGGAGCAATTGCTGCAGATGAGAGAGTAGTTATACTTTGGCGATATTTTCAGTTCTAACACGTACACTTCATCACAACTAGTATTCAGACTGAAATCCCAGTCCTTTTTGCCCAATTGTTGAGCTATTTCTTCAAGTGCTTTCTCTACATACGTAAATCAAATTCATGTTAATTTCAGAAGCCTGTTGGATGGAAGTTGGATACAACCTCTATCCACGTTTAACTTAGAATAACACAAGTACTGAGAAAGGGAGATAGCTAGATAAGGAGTGTATGAGCAGTTTCTCTTGTACAAATAAAATTTCAACTAGTTGATATATCCTTAAAATAAGCTCATGCGATAAAACAGGAGTTGGCTGGCACAGGTTTATTTATATCTCTAAGAAAGAAATTAGGGGCGGGTCTGATGAGTTCATATATATATTTAATCGATTCATTTCCAAATACAATAATATATCCTAAACAATCATCTCGCTTGGTCTTAGTAATGTATGGATGCGCTGCAGCTGAGAAGTATTAATTAATAGACATTCAAATGAAGTTTTTGTTAAAAGGACATGCACTTACTTTCCTCCTGCGGAAGCTGCCCAACCTGTGCTTCAACGAAACTTGTTTCAAAGCATTCGAGCAAGGAAAAGACGAACATGAGAATACAGAGAGAATTTAAAGTACCAAAAGTCATTGCCATCTCCTCTTACTTTTAATTCCTTGAGCTAGCTAGCTAATACATACATACATGCAAATTAAAGCTATTTATAGACAAATTCGTCCAGGAAACAGTGTGAACGTGGCAAACATCGGACCGTGAATTCGACCATAACTATTATAAATAGATATTTATGACATTTTCACACAAACTTCTTTCATATGAAAAGATCTACTTACTATTTTTTTTAAAAAATTATACAAAAATATATCATATATATATATATATATATATATATATATATTTCATATCAATTTAAATCTCTAGACATAAATACAACTTCTTCTATTCTATAAAATATATCTGCCTACTATTTATGTGAAAAAATTATACAAAAATATATCATATATATATATATATATATCAATTTAAGTCTCTAGACATAAATACAACAACTTCTATTATATAAAATAGATTCACCAACCCGTGCAAAGCACATATGACATGGATACTGATTTTTTTTGTTAATAATTTAGATGATCAATTAAATGGAGAATAAATATGTAATTAGGATTTTAAGAAAATAGTTGTAGTTGTAGTTATTAAATTATTAAATTATATATTGTAGATTCCTTCGATCAATTATTAAGCTAAATATTTAAATAGAATGTAATTTTTTTTATTTTGTTATAATTATGAGTAAACAATTATTTTAATTTTTTTAACTTTTAGTGGAATTCTATATTAATATTTGCTTGAAATTCTAATCCAAATAAATTATGAAATTCAAGCTTTAAAATTTTCTTATTTGGTTATGACAATTAGTTAGTAACGAATCCGCTATAATTTTTCAACTAATTTTACATTTATTATGTTTCAAAAAAATTCACATATGTTATTAATATAATTAATCGAGAGATTTGGTAATATTTTAAGTTGTAATAATTTATAGTTAGGACATCAATTTAATAATAAAAATCACGACTAATATTAATATTATTTAATTGCGTGATATATTAAGAAATTTTTTCAATATCTTAATAAGATTAGGCTTGTGTGTGATATCATACAAAAACAATATCATTTTGTGTAATTGAATACACTTTCTCCGATGTGATTTACAAAAAAGGCATTTTGTATTTTTTTTTATAAATATTGTTATCATAAGGGACACACACACAAGAACGCGAGGTGCCCCTCACCTCCTATACCCTCATAAAATTATTCTACACTAAATTCATTAAGTATAGAATTGTCATAAAGATACTTGTAATAAAATTGATAAAATCAAAAATAAATTTTCTTAATTTTAGAAGTTCCTTTTTTTATTAGAGGTATAAAAAATAAAAAACACTTTCCTTTTGTTTTTTTAATCGGTTGAGGTTCCTTTTGAATACGTTACAAATTTAGATAGTAGTTAGTTGTAACAAATTTGAAAGTAATTATACTAATTTAAATAAGAAATAAAAAGGTTGAACCGAAAAATTATAATTATTACAAATTTGGATAGTATTTATACATTTGGATAGGAAAGAAAAAGTTTAAACCAAAAATTTATAAAATCAAGTCTGTACATTTAATTATATAGTTGATGGGAGGGATTGAAGGCAAGTTACTTTTGATGTAGCTTTTTCACATTTTAAGTTATTGGATAAAATGCAATTTATCGCCTATAATTTATATTTTTTTTGGGTGCAATCCACTTATAATTTATAAGTTGTTGCATATCACCACCTATGATTTAGAAACCACTAAATTGCCACTTTTAATTTTTTTTAAAATTTGCACGTTATCTCAAATCCGTTCAACTAAACAATATGTGTAGTCCACTCGCCCAATTGCGTGTGGTTTAGTGTCCAACAGTCATATTCCTTATCCAAATGTCTTAAATATCCTCCATAACCCCTATATATTTAAAATACTAACCACTTTTTTTGTTTTTACTTAGTTGTTCTCATTTTATCATCAATTACTTACCAAAATAAACCTCAAAAGGTCAAATCAGTTGGACTACCCAACAAGGTAGTTAATAATTTGTTTTTAATTTATTTTTATTGTGTGTTTGATTAGAATTAAATTTAGTTTTAAAAAAATTTATATTGAATAAATATACATAAAAAGTCAATAGTAAGTAATTCTTTCTTGCCAAGTATAGGAGTAACGGATAATGTTAGAGATATCTTTATTAAGTAATTATTTCTTGCATGTCTTGTAAAAAATTTTGCCCTCTTGTTTTTGTATAATATGTACTAATACCTGTATTTAGTATGTATTTAGATTGTTAATTAAATATTTTTGGAAAGACAAAAACATCTAACCATAAAATTATTATCTAATAATTAAAAAATAAAATGTCAAGTTATAATAGATATCTTTTTCAGTTATATTAAAACTAGAAGATTGGAATAAGAAAAAAATTCTAATTATTTATTCTTTTTTTCAGAAAAAAAAACCTCCAGTTATATAAAAAAGGTATCATGCCATATCATTGTGATCTTATTAGAGTCAAATGAAAAAACAAAATTTGAGTAAAAAATGATACTAAATTGCAGTTAGATGTTCCTCTTAAAATTTGTATACTAGTTTTTTCTTAGATGGTCCCACAGTTCCTCTGTTCCTTGAGCTACTATTGATTCGTCAAATTCAAATTTTAATGCATCTTATCAAAGTTTACAAGATGAAGATTCCTTTATGCTTCAATACTATACTAGGGCCTGGTTTTGCATACCTTATTCTCGCATCAGACTTTGTGGGTTTTGAAAATTAAATTCGTCCCGCAAGTTTTAGTTTAGTGATTGTGGGCCCAAGTGCATATTAGGGTTTACATGACCTAATTGAATTAAATGTACACATTAGGGTTCATGTGACCTAATTAAATGTACAAATTAAGGTTTACAAAAAACCTAATTAAATGTGTTAGACCCGGGGAAGTCTCCACGTGTTCCAAGACAGAAGACTCGTGGATGCGACCCATTTTGAGAATTGATTGAAGGATTGGATTGGTGGCTAGAAGAACAGGGCAATTTGGGCATTACTTTGATGATTAAAGGACATTTCTGGAATTTTCCCTATAAAACATGACTAAAGGGTATTTCTGGAATTTTCCTTAAAACATGTGTCTGACATGTGATTATTTCCCAGGCAAGCTCTATAAATAGTCCCTCTATTCTAAGAAAAGGGGATCGCTCTCAAGACATTACACTTAGACTCTTGGAAGCTCATTACACTTGGAACTCTCTCCCAACTCGAAGACTCAAGAAGGCTCTTGGAATCCCTGCTACCCTAACCCGGTTTCCGGATTCTAAGAGTTCTGTCACGTGTCATTAGAGTAATCGTCCACCTGTTCTTCTCCCCTCTTCAATTAATCAATCAATTCCGTGCTTTTCGTGGATTTCTCTCCTCTCCAGCCAACACGAAACCCTAACCCTAGCAAGGTGTAATTTCCTTGCACACATTTATTTGGCGACTCTGCTGGGGAGGTGTAGAATTCGTGAAGGGTATGCCCACAACTCGAAGTGGGAGAATTACAGGAAGAGTTTCACCGACAACAAGCATCACTTCACCGGATCCGATTTCAAGGCAAGTAAATCTAGTGCTCCAAAGCGCGAATCTGGATTTTGATCAACCCATCTTAGAAGACCTTTCGGAAGGAAGTTCAACATCACCTCAAATGGCTGATCAACAACAAACCAGTGCTAGACAGACGAACATAGGAAGACAAGGTGAGGAAGTAACTGGAGCGCAGACAACTGCGAATGCTGTGCAGATGGAGATGCTCAAGGCATTACAAGAGGCACGAGAAGGTCAAAGGATGATGATGACCATAATGCTGGAAATGCAGAGGAAGCAGGAAGAGATGGGGAATTTCCGCCAGCAGTTGATGCAAATCCCCACTTTCAGGGCTATGTTCCCAGGAAGTTCGCAGGGGGAACGAGCAGAAGTGGAGGACAACAGCAACACCAAAGAGAATCAGATTGTGCCTCCAACAACGGAGAGTCAGCCGATTCCAATCATCAACTTGGAGCCCCAAAACAGCGGTGATGCGCCACAACTCAGATTGGAAGCAAGTCAGTCTCAGCCCACCATCATCCCGACCACTCTCCCAGTATTTTCACAAGTGCAGATACCGACCATCCCTAGCCATATTCAACCAACAAGCCAACAAGTACCACCGATACAATTGTGTAGGATGCAAGTGTACACCAGCCAATTTCCTTACCATACACACTACCTATGCATCAATACATCACAGCCCCTCAGAGAGTCCATACCACGAGTCAATATGTGACGAAGGATGATATGATCGATGTGATCAATCAACTTCGCAAGCAGACATCCAGACCTTCAGAGTTGGACTTTACTCCACCCTACCCAGCACACATACGGAGACAACCTTACCCGACAGGGTATATTGAGCACCCTCTGCAGTTCCCAAAGTATAACGGGGAGAAAGAGAATGCCAGAGAGCACATTGCTAGGTTCGTGGAGTCGATGTCTCCATGGTTGGGTTATGATGAGGTGAATAACCATAATCTGTTGATGAGGGAATTCAACAAGACCTTGACGAATAGTGCCTTCAGTTGGTACTATAACTTGGAGAAGGGATCAGTCCATGATTGGGATGATCTGAAATTTCAATTTTCTAAGAAATTTTTCTATGTGCAGAAACAGGTAACTATTGTAGAACTAATGCGATTCGAGCAGAAGCCGAATGAGGAGCTGTCAGATTATGTGGACAGATTCAGGGCCCAAGCACAGAAGTGTGTCGAGCCAATTGAAGAGAAGAACTTGGTTAACATATGCAACAATGGTGCTCTAGACTCCTTCAAGCCTCATCTCATTACAAAGGCCTGTGATTCATTTGTAACCCTCTCATCCTTCGCACAAGATTTGGGAGGAATCGTGACAGTGCCCATCAGCCATGCGATGGTTACATGGAAGGGTAAGAGAACAGCAACTGTGGCTTTGGCTGATTCTCAGTCAAAACAACAAGGGGACAAGAGGGAGAAGAACGAGCGAAATTTTGAACGAAGTAAAGGAAAACTTGGGGGCAAGTATACCAGGATGCCAGTTTCAGAGGCTATCACATGCAGTGAGAAGGCATTCAGGGGCCTGTACGAACAATGGGTTGAGCACGGAGTGGTGAAACCTCCAAAGCCTAAATTTGTGGTGACGGAAGAGATGAAAAGAAGACCAGATTTCTGTGTGTACCACCAGTACGCAGGACATTCCACTATGGACTGTTACAGTATGCGGAGGATATACCATGAGAAGCTGGCAGCCGGAGAAATCGAACTGTGAAAAGAAAAGCACCATGTATGAAAAGCCACTTTCAAACCAGAAAGGAAAAGAAACATGCAACATTATTACCCATGGTGTAGCCCAAGAGGTCGAAAGGATGAAAAAAAAAATTCACCCAAGATGGTGGTCCACTAGAAAATGGTGGTTGAAGTACTCAAGAGTATCCCTTGCCAAGAAATTGGATGGCCAAGGGAGGAGACACAAGAATTGACGAATTAAAAATCCACCCACGATGGTGGTCAAGTCCTCGTAGATTGCACTTGCCAAGAAATTGGATGACCAAGTGACGAGGCATGCAACTTAAGCCCTTATGAAACCCTATATGCCAAACAATTGGCACGACGTACTAAGGGATAAGGCACAAAGTTATACTTTCAACTTTAAAAGTAATCGAGGCACCTGACTATAAGTCCTCAAAGTTATACTTTCAACTTTAAAAGTAATCGAGGCACCTAACTATAAGTCCTCAAAGTTATACTTTCAACTTTAAAAGTAATCGAGGCACCTGACTATAAGTCCTCAAAGTTATACTTTCAACTCTAAAAGTAAGCGAGGCACCTGACTATAAGCCCTCAAACCCGAGAAAGTTACACTTTATCTCTAAAAGTGGCGAACGTTATGCTTTATCCGACAAAAGCAAAATCTATCATTATTATCTTTATGAAAATTTTTGAAACGTTGTGCTTTTCGTTAAAAGTAATATGATTATTAATAAAAATGTCAAACTTTCACTTATACTTGAATATTCTTCGGTTTTAAAAGGAAGAGCCCTTCTAGGTCTTGCCTCCTTAGGGTTTAACTCTACTGGTTTGGTCCCTAGGGGTTCCCTCTTCTAGAACTCTTGTATTCAAGACTTGAACAAAGGGAGTCACACAAAATCATTCGAAAGCTTGGAGTATTTTGCACGAGCCTCTCTCAGGAATCGTGACTCTCGCGCAGAGGGCAAATGTGGGCTCAAGTGCATATTAGGGTTTACATGACCTAATTGAATTAAATGTACACATTAGGGTTCATGTGACCTAATTAAATGTACAAATTAAGGTTTACAAAAAACCTAATTAAATGTGCTAGACCCGGGGAAGTCTCCACGTGTTCCAAGGTAGAATACTCGTGGATGCGACCCATTTTGGGAATTGATTGAGGGATTGGATTGGTGGCTAGAAGAACAGGGCAATTTGGGCATTACTTTGATGATTAAAGGACATTTCTGGAATTTCCCTATAAAACATGACTAAAGGGTATTTCTAGAATTTTCCTTAAAACATGTGCCTGGCATGTGATTATTTCCCAGGTAAGCTCTATAAATAGTCCCTCTATTCTAAGAAAAGGGGATCGCTCTCAAGACATTACACTTAGACTCTTGGAAGTTCATTACACTTGGAACTCTCTCCCAACTCGAAGACTCAAGAAGGCTCTTGGAATCCCTGCTACCCTAACCCGGTTTCCGGATTCTAAGAGTTCTGCCACGTGTCATTGGAGTAATCGCCCACCTGTTCTTCTCCCCTCTTCAATCAATCAATCAATTCCGTGCTCTTCGTGGATTTCTCTCTTCTCCAGCCAACAGGAAACCCTAACCCTAGCAAGGTGTAATTTCCTTGTCCACGGTGATTAACACCGAGAATCTTATAATATATATATATATATCGTTTAATTTTTATCTAGGTGAGTTTAAATTATTATTTTTATGTGAAATGTGTTTCATTATTTATATGAAACTTATTTGTTAGTTTTTTTTCCCTTTTTTCTCTTATATGATGCTTGATTGATTCTTAATATATATAGTGAAAATGTATTTAATTATGAAATTATATTGTACTCTCTTTGTCCTTTTTTAATTAACGTTTTAAGGTATTGCACATACATTAAGAAATATAATTAATACTTTTTGACTAAATTGAGTATAAAATTTCAATATTAGCCTTCTAAAATTTATTGGAAAGATAAGAGAGAAACAAATTAGCTTTTAATCATAAAGGATAATATGAGAAATTAAGTATTTAATACTCTCTTGAAATTTACAAACGACAAATAAAAAGTAACAAAAATCTCTTTCTAAAAAAACAAATAAAAAGCGACGAATACGCCTCAATAATGAGACTCAAAAAAAATAAATGACAAATGGTTCCTTGTCTCATGGAATTTTGCATACTCGTCCCCACAGGTTCTGCATGAGACTAGAGCTATGTTTGTTTACAAGAATTACACTTGGGATAAGACTATTAATCTCAGGTGTCTTGTTGTTTTTAAATTTGGATTTGGGACTATTAGTCCAGAGATTATAAAATGGCTTAATATAGGGGATTATTTAATATCATGTTCAACTAGGTATTATAATCCCCACCATTTGAGACTAAAAATTTCTAGACAAAATTATACTCAACCTTTTTCTAAAATGACCATATTATTCTATTATATCCATTTACATTATGAACAGCTTATTGGTAAATAACTTATTATTTAAAAAGCTTATTGGTAAACAACTTATTATTGATAAACAACTTATTATTTAAACAACTTATTATTTGAAATAGCTTACTGGTAAACAACTTATTATTGATAAACAACTTATTATTTAAACAGTTTATTGGTAACAACTTATTGGTAAATAACTTATTGGTAAATAACTTATTAGTAAATAGCTTATTTAAATAGCTTATTGGTAAATAACTTATTATTTAAACAACTTATTATTGGTAAACTTATTAGTTAAACAATTTATTGGTAAACAATATATTTAAACAGGTTTTTGGTAAACAACTTATTAGTAAACAACTTATTATTTAAACAGCTTATTGGTAAACAACTTATTATTTGTAAATAACTTATTATTTAAACAGCTTATTGGTAAACAACTTATTTAAACAGCTTATTGATGACCAGTTTATTAGTAAACAACTTATTTAAACAGCTTATTGGTAAATAACTTATTTAAACAACTTATTGGTAAATAACTTATTGGTAAACAATTTTTTAGTAAACAGCTTATTTAAACAACTTATTATCATTTTTTGATGTATAAACAAGTTTAGATTATAGTTTAAAATATATTATTATTGATAAAAGTATAATAATTCAAACGATATTTTTTATCCAATCCTTTAATTAATCCTGGAAAAAACAAGCATAACATGAGATTATTTTAAGTTATCCTATGAATAATTCCATGAAAAACAAACATGTGACTAAGATTATTTAATCCTAGGATTAATAGTCTTGGAATTATAATGCTTGCAAACAAACATGATCTAGGAGTACGTTCTTTTCTTTTAATTATATTATTGTAATAATGACTAATGAGGAAGACATCCTAACAATACTAGTTGATGGTTGTATGAACCTTTAGTCTATTTAGTTTTTGATCGTGAGACCTCCGTTACACCCCAAAATAAATTGGAAAGAAATGGGGCATAATTATACAATTCAAATTTCAAAGTAATTAAATGCTCACCTTTGTCGGAATGCCATAAAAATCTTCCCTGAATTAAATGACAAATACAATGTATTTAAATATTATATATATATATATATAGAGAGAGAGAGAGAGAGAGAGAGAAAGGATCCGGTCCGGACTCCCGGGCCTGATAAAATACGGACCCTATATTTTTTTTTCATTTTTTTTTCAAAACAACTAATAAAAAATGTATAGTTATTTTTGGAACTGAAAATATTTCATAATACAGTGTTTTGAGTATGATTTGGATACATATAACAAACAGTATTGTACCGTTCCATAAAAGATGGTTTAAACAAAAGTTATCAAACAAACAAAAAAAGTTATTGGGTGAAAGAGTCATTAGTCCAACCAGTGGTCGAACCGCTATTGCCAAAGTTTCTGCATAGGCGAACTAATTAAAATCTGCATCTTTGATAACTCCAAGTAGCTATCATCTTTTTCTTAAAATTCTATCTCAGTAGAACATGAAACTGTGGTCAAGAGTCTACAAGCAAAATTAACTCAGCACAAACTTCATTTCTATTTATTCCCTCTTCTGTACTAAAATCGTAATTCGCTTTGCACTATCCTTGTTATAAAGGAAGAGAGAGAGAGAGAGAGAAGGAAAAAGAAAAAAAGGGGCAAATGGAAGTAGTAAAGTTACAATTTGCGCAGTTCATTCATTTGTGTTATATGAACAGGTATCTTCCCGGATATGTGATCGTTCCTCAGCATCCTGCACATCAAATTTGTGTCAATAATATTGCTGAAGAAAGAAAGTGCAAGAATTTAATATACATATTTCTTTCACAATCATCACTTCATTAGTATGACTCACAATAATCTCATGGCTGTCATGTCATCAAAAGAGGAGAACTTTTGCCCCGGAAAGGCAGAAAATTATTGACGAAGAGATAGCAAAGCTGCTGGAAGCGGATTTCATTTTTGAAATTGATTATCCCGAGTGGTTGGCGAACGTGGTGCTCGTCCAGAAGAAAAACGACAAGTGGAGGGTATTTATTGACTATACAGACTTGAACAAGGTGTCTCCCCTTTTTCGATACTCTGAAAGGTCCAAAGAATGAGAAGACTTTTTAGTAGATTTCAGAATGTGAGGATGCGTTCCAAGGGATTAAAAAATACTTATCCTCTGTGTCGTTGCTGATGAAGTCGATCCCTTGGGAAACTTTGTACCTGTATTTGGCCGCCAGCTTGTTAGCAGTTGGGAGGGTTTTGATTCGGGAATCGGGTGGAAAGCAGTTCCCCGTTTACAATGTTAGTCATGCACTTAGGGATGCAGAAATGAGATATCCGAACCTGAAGAAGTTTGCCTATGCGTTGATCATTGCTAGTAGGAAGCTTCGACATTATTTTCAGGGTCGGTTGATAGTGGTGTATACAGATCAGCCTTTGAAAAAGGTGTTACACAAACCGGACGTCTCGGGTCGGCTTGCTGTGTGGGCTATGGAATTGACTCAGTTTTATTTGGAATATCATCCTCGGACAGTGATAAAGGGTCAGGCTTTAGCCGATTTTGTGGTGGAATGCTCGTTTTTCGAAGATGATCTAGTGGATCAGTCGGAGATAGTGGGTTCGGTTTCTGACATGCAGCCGCTTCAAACGTTTTGGACGTTATATGTGGATGGGTCTTCAACTTCGGATACGAGTGGAGCAGGGGTGATTTTGACAAGTCTTGAGGGATTCAGAGTTCAGCAAGCCATCCGGTTCGGGTTCAGGGCAACCAACAATGAGGCCGAATATGAAGCGATCCTAGCAGGGCTGCAGTTGGCAAGAAGTTTAGAGGTTCAGAGGCTGGTTATTTTTAATGATTCTCAATTGGTTGTTAAGCAAATATCAGGGGAATTTGAAGCTCGGGGGGCGAGGATGTCCAAGTATCTAGCAGAAGTGAAGGATAGCTCCATTATTTTAGCTCGTTTACTTTCCAAGGGGTAGATCGGTTTAATAATACGATTGCTGATGCATTGTCCAAGTTAGCTGCTTCGGATACGGGTACTTTCAGTGGATCAGTCTATTTGGAAGTTTTGGAGTCTCTAAGCATTCAAGTGTTAGAGGTGTTGGTCGTGGAACGTTCGGATTGTTAGATGACCCCATATATAAGTTACTTGGCCGATGGTGTGTTACCTTCAGATCATTTATTGGCGAAGAAAATAAAGTACAAGAGCTCGAATTTTGTCTTGATCGATGGTGACTTATATAGGTGTGCGTACTCTTCACCTTTACTGAAGTGTTTGGTCCCTTCTGAAGCGGAATGCGTACTTCGGGAAGTTCACGAGGGGATCTGTGGCGATCATATAGGAGCCAAGTCACTGGCATACAAGGTGATTTGGCAGGGTTATTATTGGCCTACCATTTTTAAAGAAGCTAAGGAGTATGTTCAGAAGTGCGCTAAGTGTCAGCTAAACAGTCTGGTTCCTCATCAGCCGCCAGAAGAACTCTTCTTTATTCTGTCCCCGATTTCGTTTGCGATTTGGGGGGTTGATATCTTAGGTCCGTTGCCGAAGGTGAAGGGTCAAGTCAGCTTTGTGATAATTGCTATTGATTACATGACTAAGTGGGTAGAGGCTAAACCTCTTCGGGTGATCACAGAGCAAGAATGTCTCAAATTTCTTAAAGAGTTTGTGGTGTTTCGCTTAGGGATTCCCATGGTTGTCGTGTCTGACAACGGTCGACAGTTTGTGGGTTCTAAATTTGAGGAATTCCTTCGAGATTTGGGGATCCAGCATAGAAAGACTTCGGTTGCTCATCCTCAGTCCAATGGTCAGGTCGAAGTCACGAATCGCACGTTGCTCAATGGGATTAAAAGGAGGCTAGACGAAGCCAAGGGGAGATGGCCTGAAGAGCTACTCAGCGTTTTATGGGCATATCGAACTACTCCTAGGACTACAACCGGCGACTCGCCGTTCAGGTTGGCTTATGGTACCGATGTTCTTGTTCCAGTCGAGATCGGGTCTCCTTCGCTAAGGGCCAGTCAGTATAAAGAGCTTTATAATGACGAAGGCCTTCGGCTTAATCTTGATTTGTTAAAGGAGGTTCGGGAGTCGGCTTTGGTAAGGCTAGCGGTTTATCAGCAAAGAACAACCTGACATTACAATAAGGGGGTGAAAATACAGAGGTTCGAAGTTGGTGATCTTGTGCTTCGGGAGGCTGAAGCTGTAACGATCGCGAATCGTGTATACCTTTATAATTTAGATTTATTAATATTATGGAATATATTAAATTTTTATGTGATGTGTTTAAGGTTATATTATAACCCAGATTATGTGAATGCATGAATTTTATGTGTAGCAAGTTTCGCGTAAGCGGATAATTTGATTTTCGCGTTATGTCGCAAAATCACTATTTTACGAGTTACTATTCTCGAACACTATTTACGCCCGAATATTTCTTTATGTTTTTTGAATACTATAAATTTCGTTAGAGCGTGTATGCGAAGTGATAATTTTTCCAAGTGTTGGATTGATTTATTTGAGCTCAATGATGATTTAATTGGTAGCCCAAATATTTATTATGGGTGAGCCTAATAAATGGCCTAACCCAAGATCCATTGTTTTTACCCATGACCCAACCATTTGCATGACCCATGTGATTATTTAATAGAATAAAGGACCAATTTGGTTATTAAGGAGGGAGTATACGGGTAGTGGGTAGAGAGAGAGAGACCAAATGGGTGTTAATATTATAATTGCATGTTACTCCAAATGGGGACCAACCAAACTCCATTAGCCAATTAGAATTAAGGGGAGGAAGAAGTTGTCGGCATGTTAGACATTTTCCAAACCACTACATGGGGGAAGCCAATAGTGGAGGACATTCTCCTTAAACCCATTTCCTAAGAGCATTGAGACATTCATTTGTCCCTCCCCCATTCAATTCGTCTGACCTCTTTCACTCTCCTCCTCATTTCCAACTCAACTTCAGTTCGTTGCTAAGAGAATTGAGAGAGTTCAGTTGCAGAAGTGGGTGAGAAGAGAGAAGATTTTCAAAAGAAAGAAGGAGAAGAAGAAGCTAGAGAGGGAAACCGAGTGGGTGAAGAAAAAAGAAGAAGTGGGTGAGAGCTAGAACTTGAAGGACAAGTTCGGGAGTACTCAAAAAAGAAGAAAAGAGGTTCTAGCAAAGATCTAGAAGGAGTTCTAGCATTCAAGAAGGAGAAAACCAAGAAGTAAGTCTTGAAACCTTTAACTTTCATATTTTCTCTTAAGTCTCATGTTTGGTTGGGATATTATTATTGTAGTTGTTATTTGTTATATATGAATGAGTAATAATGTTGTTAAGAGGTTATGTACGTCATTAATAACATTAAAGCGGAATGAAATGGAAAGAAATCCGAACCCCATGCGTAAAGGATGAAGAACATGGACATTTTTAGACAAACATGGACATTCAGACTGTTTTAGAGGACTTAGATCTTCGTTTCTGTGTCTGTTTGCTTTGTTTGTTTGTTGTTGTGATGTTGCCTTGGAGAGTTCGATGTCATTTTCGGAATAGATTGGTTATTTGACCATGGGGCAATAATCGATTGCCAAAGAAAATGTATAAACCTTATGACCCCGAAGAAGTCAAAGGTAGTATTTTACGGCAACAAGTCACCACGACAATCGAGTTGTCTGACGATATTGCAGGCCAAGAGATTGTTAAGAAAGGGATGTACGTGATATTTAGCGTACATAATAGATACTCAGAGGGAGGAAGTTAGGTTAGATGATATACCTGTAGTTAATGAGTTTGCGGACGTGTTCCCGGACGAACTGCCAGGACTTCCGCCAGACAGAGAAATCGAGTTTGTTATCGATTTAGTACCAGGGACGGCTCCAATATCGAAAGCCCCGTAGAGAATGGCTCCAGTTGAAATGAAGGAACTGATGGTTCAATTGCAAGAATTGTTGGATAAAAAGTATATTCAACCTAGTGTCTCGCCATGGGGAGCACCAGTGTAGTTTGTGAAGAAGAAGGATGGATCATTATGACTTTGTATTGATTACAGGGAGTTGAATAAGGTCACTATTAAGAACAAATATCCATTACCAAGGATTGACGATTTGTTTGATCAATTGAAAGGAGCAAAGTTTTTCTCGAAGATAGATTTGAGGAGTGGATATCATCAGTTAAAGGTCAGAAAGGAGGATGTACCGAAAACGGCGTTCAGAATTCGCTATGGGCATTACGAATTTTTGGTGATGTCGTTTGGATTAACAAATGCACCAGCAGCATTCATGGATTTAATGAATAGAGTGTTTAAACCGTAACTTGACAAATTTGTGGTGGTGTTTATTGACGATATTTTGGTTTATTCCAAAACCCAAGAAGAGCATGCAGAACATTTGAGAGTAGTATTGGAATCGCTGAGAAGAGAAAAGCTGTACGCGAAATTGTCGAAATGTGAATTTTGGTTGGAGCGTGTGCATTTTCTAGGTCATGTAATTGATGAAGATGGAATTTCGGTTGACCTTGTAAAAGTGGAAGCGGTGATAAATTGGGAACAACCCAAGACACCGACGGAAGTGAGAAGTTTCTTAGGATTAGCAGGTTATTATCAATGATTTATTCAGGATTTCTCTAGGATAGCAACTCCGTTGACCTATCTGACGAGAAAAGCAGTGAAATTTGTATGGACGGAGAAGTGTGAAGAAAGTTTTCGGGAACTGAAAAAAAGGTTAAGTGAAGCACCTGTATTATCTCTACCGGAGGATACGGGGAATTTTGTGGTGTATAGCGATGCATCTCTCAAGGGACTATAGGATGTGTGCTTATGCAACACGGCAAGGTCATTGCATATGTGTCGAGGCAATTGAAGGATTATGAGAAAGGGTACCCAACTCACGATTTGGAGTTGGCAGCGGTAGTGTTTGCTCTAAAGATATGGAGGCATTACTTGTACGGAGAGAAATGTGAGATATATACGGACCATAAGAGTCTGAAATATATCTTCACACAGAAGGAGTTGAATATGCGGCAGAGGCGATGGTTAAAATTAATCAAGAATTATGATTGTGAAATTCTCTACCATCTGGGGAAGGCGAATGTGGTGGCCGGTGCCTTAAGCAGAAAGGGTGGGGAGAAGTTATCGATGCTAACAGCTCAAGAAAAGCTAGTAGCGGAAATGGCAAAAATGGAGTTAGAAGTGAAGTATCCGAAGGAGACGATGGACTTGTTATTCACGATGGAGACTCGCCCAACTTTGTTGGATAGAGTGAAAGAAGCGCAGCTCCAAGATGAGGAGTGCGAAAGGATAAGGAAAAGAATTTTCGAAGGGGAAAGAGTTAAGTTTAAACACGATAACGAAGAACTGTTGAGATTTGAAGGAAGAATTTGGGTACCGTTCGTACCAGAAGTGAGAGAGAAAATTTGGCAAGAGGCTCACATGTCGAGATTTTCAATTCACTCGGGAAACACAAAAATGTATCAAGATCTTCGACAACATTTTTGGTGGCCAAATATGAAACGAGAAGTTGCAGAGTGTGTTGCAAAGTGTCTAACTTATCAAAAGATTAAAGCAGAACATCAAAGACCCAGTGGTCTGTTACAACCCTTGGAGATACCAGAATGGAAATGGGAGTATATTACGATGGATTTCGTGGTAGGTCTTCCAGCTACTCAGAAAGGTTATGATGTGATATGGGTTATCGTGGATCGATTGTCAAAATCAGCCCATTTTTTGCCGATCAAGATTAGGTTTAATCTGGATCAATTGGCGAAGCTATATGTTAAGGATATTGTATCAAGGCATGGAGTACCGGTATCGATCGTGTCAGATCGAGACCCGCGTTTCACATCGAATTTCTGGAAAAGCTTACAAGAGTGTATGGGAACGCAGTTGAGATTGAGCACGGTGTATCACCCTCAGACTGATGGGCAAAGTGAAAGAACGATTCAAACGTTAGAAGATATGCTAAGAGCTTATGTCATGGATTTCAAAGAAAATTGGGATGATCACTTACCGTTGGTAGAGTTTGCATACAACAACAGTTACCACACAAGTATAGGCATGCCGCCTTACGAAGCGTAGTATGGAAGAAAGTACAGGACGTCATTGTGCTGGGATGAAGTAGGAGAACGTCAATTACTGGGGCCAGAATTGGTACAACAGACAGCAAAAATTGTAAAAGTGATAAGAGCAAGATTAGTTGCAGCCCAAGACCGACAAAAGAAGTATGCAGATTAGCATCGCCAGACGAGAGACTTCGATGTCGGCAGTCACGTGTTTTTAAAAGTGTCTCCTTGAAAGGGGAAGATACGATTCGGGAAGAAGGGAAAGTTGAGTCCGATGTTTATTGGACCTTTTGAAGTGTTAAGACGTGTGGGAGAAGTGGCTTACAAGTTAGCTTTACCTCCTGAGATGGAGCACATTCATAACGTGTTTCATGTGTTAGTATTACGACCTTACAAACCGAACATAAGCATGTGATAGAGTACGAACCCTTACAAGTTGAAAAGGACTTATCGTATGAGGAAGTTCCAGTTCAAATAGTTGACAGGAAAGAGCAAGTTTTAAGAATCGTGTATACCTTTGTAATTTAGATTTATTAATATTATGGAATATATTAAATTTTTATTTTTATGTGATGTGTTTAAGGTTATATTATAACTCAGATTATGTGAATGCATGAATTTTATGTGTAACAAGTTTCGCGTAAGCGGATAATTTGATTTTCACGTTATGTCACAAAATCACTATTTTACGAGTTACTATTCTCGAACACTATTTACGCCCGAATATTTCTTTATGTTTTTCGAATACTATTAATTTCGTTAGAGCGTGTATGCGAAGTGATAATTTTTCCAAGTGTTGGATTGATTTATTTGAGCTCAATAATGATTTAATTGGTAGCCCAAATATTTATTATGGGTGAGCCTAATAAATGGCCTAACCCAAGATCCATTACTTTTACCCATGACCCAACCATTTGCATGACCCATGTGATTATTTAGTAGAATAAAGGACCAATTTGGTTATTAAGGAGGGAGTATACGGGTAGTGGGTAGAGAGAGAGAGAGAGACCAAATGGGTGTTAATATTATAATTGCATGTTACTCCAAATGGGGACCAACCAAACTCCATTAGCCAATTAGAATTGAGGGGAGGAAGAAGTTGCCGGCATGTTAGACATTTTCCAAACCACTACATGGGGAAGCCAATAGTGGAGGACATTCTCCTTAAACCCATTTCCTAATAGCATTGAGACATTCATTTGTCCCTCCCCCGTTCAATTCGTCCAACCTCTTTCACTCTCCTCCTCATTTCAAACTCAACTTCAGTTAATTGCTAAGAGAGTTGAGAGAGTTAAGTTGCATAAAGAAAGAGAGTGAGAAGAGAGAAGATTTTCAAAAGAAAGAAGGAGAAGAAGAAGCTAGAGAGGGAAACCGAGTAGGTGAAGAAGAAAGAAGAAGTGGGTGAGAGCTAGAACTTGAAGGAAAAGTTCGGGAGTACTCAAGAAAGAAGAAAAGAGGTTCTAACAAAGATCTAGAATGAGTTCTAACATTCAAGAAGGAGAAAACCAAGAAGTAAGTCTTGAAACCTTTAACTTTCATATTTTCTCTTAAGTCTCATGTTTGGTTGGGATATTATTGTTGTAGTTGTTATTTGTTATATATGAATGAGTAATAATGTTGTTAAGAGGTTATGTACGTCATTAATAACACTACAGTGGAATGAAATGGAAAGAAATCCGAACCCCATGAGTAAAGGATGAAGAACATGGACATTTTTAGACAAACATGGACATTCAGACTATTTTAGAGGACTTATAGCTTCGTTTCTATGTCTGTTTGCTTTGTTTGTTGTTGTGATGTTATACGTCCATGGGTTATGAGAATATCCCAGTTGGAACGGAGTAAAAAGGTTTTAAAACGAATTTGTGGTGAAGATTTTTGTAAATCATGTCAAGAACACGATTACTTAGTATGGATAACTACCATTGAATCAAATTCTGGTATTAATATGTTACATATAAAATTCTGAACTTTTGGGTAGTTGTAGTACATTAAGTTACGAAGCCATGGGCTTTGGAATCACCTCATTCTGACTCCGAATGAAGGAGTTATAGCGATTTTGAGAAAATGTGTCAAAACTGTCAAGAACGCAGAAAACGAGTTTGACTTGTCTCTTTGGAGCCACTGTTTCGACTAGTTAGAGAACCTAAAAATTTATATTTTTGGATATGTTGTAGTTCATACTACAAGCTTTCCATAGCCTTAAGAACGGACTAATTCCGGCTTAAAAATGAAGAAGTTATGATGTTTTAGAAGTAGGTGCTACGAGCTTGTCAAAAAAAAGCAGGTCGTAGAGTCGTCTCGGTCATCGTAGAGTCAGGTCGTAGAGTCTTCTCGACCATCGTAGAGTTGAGGTCGTAGAGTCTTCTCGGCCATCGTAGAGTTGAGGTCGTAGAGTCTTCTCGGCCATCGTAGAGTCAGGTCGTAGAGTCTTCTCGGCCATCGTAGAGTTGAGGTCGTAGAGTCTTCTCAGCCATCGTAGAGTTGAGGTCGTAGAGTCTTCTCGGCCATCGTAGAGTCAGGTCGTAGATTCTTCTCGGCCATCGTAGAATTGAGGTCATAGAGCCGTCTCGGCCATCGTAGAGTTGTCTCGGTCATCGTAGAGTGCCATCGTAGAGTAGAAAAAATCGCAGAGTCTGGACAGCTTCGACACCCTTTTAGTAAAATGGGCATAACTTTCTCATATGAACTCCGATTTGGATGATTCAAGATGATCCGGAAAGCTAAGGAGTAGACCTACAACTTTCACTATTAAGAATTAAGATTTTTTGCCTGGTACAAATTCAAAATTGGGCAGTTTCGTGACGTTGTGCATATGGAGGGTGTCGGACATGCGCGTATGCAATGTGTAATGCTTCCGATAATGAAAGATGTCGTTCTAAGTTTTATAAGACGAACATTATGATTTATAATGATACTTAACATTAATAAATGATGAGTTAGAAGTTACGCAAGCGATACTAAGAGTTGATTATGTGACTAATTGTAGTATCTATGTGCACTTAAATGTGTAGGATATTTGAAAGAAGTGTCTAAAAATTCCGTAGCAGACGCTCGAGGAAAGTTTCCCTAACCCTACTCGAATTATATTGAGCAGGTTTCTTATCCTATACAAATGTTGAATATTGTACAAGTTTCCTAACCTGTACAACTTTTATATATTGTGCGAGTTTCCAATGTTATATAAATTCTAAGCTCTCACAAATCATTGTTGTGCAAGTATTCTTACTTTTATTCGAGATATCCAGTTATGATATAATGTATGTTATTGAAGCTTTAAAGTTCTATATTCCATGAACTGCTAAGATGGTTGTCTAAGCCAATTGTTTCGGCTAGACTTATATTGAATCGCTTTGTTGATTTAAGAATGATTCATCAAGATATTGTTGATATATATTGTAGCTATCCAATCAAATTGTTTGATTTGGATTTCCTTCATGTAAAGCTGAGAAGAATAACCCTACTATTGGGGAATTATTTTTGGTCGGTAATACCGATTGACCCTATATGGGTGATAACTTGACGCTTAGACATTTACATAGATGTTGTACAACATAGGGTATGATAGGCTAATCCCCTAAAATGCAAGAGGAAAAATGTTCGGTTTATAGTTATAAAACTATTAAACCCTTTGATGAAAGAAGAAAGTTCAAGGTCATTTGACCACTCAGTCAGTTGCTCAAAAATGTCAATGATGTAAAGAAATATCTTATCATTGTTCCTATTTATTCAAAAATGTGTTCTCAACTATTGTTCAATTGTAGAACTGGAAGCATGATTTTTGATGATGTTATTGTTATTTAAATGTTATACTTGCTGAGCAATCGATGCTCATTCTTGCTTTAAATTACGTGCTTTCAGCTAAGGCAGAGCCGACAGAAGGTTCCCACAAGGATAAAGGCAAGGAAAAAGTTACCGAGTAAAGGATATTATATCATATCCGCTTTTGTAATAGCTTATGCTAGGAATGTGTGATCTTTCTGGATTGTATTAATTATCCTAAGATGTTATGTATTTATGTCAAGGTCTTAGAACCTGGGATATGTAGAGTAAGCCATTGTGTAATACTTAATAATTACATTTCTGTCCTTACGTTGATGATGAATGGGTAGAATAGACGATGCATGTGTAGTACCGTGAGCACTGAATCTGTGGGTAAAGAGTCCCCGGATTTGGGGGCGTCATAGGTTGATATCAGAGCTGATAGGTTATAAACCTTAGGTGGGGAAACCTTAGTATATAGCCTCGTAAGAAGATAGAGAATTTAGTAGTCGGAGAAACTCGGATAGAGTTCTAAGGAATGAATTGAGGAAATTCATTACAGACAATAAAATAACTGATGTGCTTACTTGGTGTTAATAGACTTATGTTCCGAAGGTAGTAATTTAAAATTTGTATTTGCTTGTGGCAGAATGCCAGAGATAGGAGAACCCAGCCATGTAGGTGCTGAGGAAAAGCCGCGAGATATTCATGTAGTATGGGAGCAGTTGGCACCGATAGAGCCAGCTCCAGCAGTCACCGTAGTAGGCCAATAGTTTGAGCCTGGATCGGATCCCGAAGAAGATCCCCAGGAAGATCCCGAGGAAATAGAAGTGGAGAATGAGATAGAAGGAGATTTGTTTAGCTTAGTGTATAATAGTAACATGGAGTTACAAGACAGAGTTCTAGAGTTAGACGGGCAAGCTGACGAATGTCAAGCAAAAATTGACCAGCAGGAGGTAACAATTCAGACCTCAATGCCCGAGTAGCAGACCTCGAGCAGAGACTGGCTCAGACAGAACATAGGGCGACACAGTTGTAAGTCGAGAAGGTAATTGTTAACGATCGGCTGCGAGAAGAGTCAACTGAGCGAGCGAGGATGACGAACAAGTGGGTTAGAGCCGCTCGACGCGTAGATTGTGTTGAAGGAGAAGTTCGGTCTAAGAAAGAAAAGATGGATGAGATGGGGTATGCTTTCCGTACTGCATTCGGAAGAGCACAAGATCGAATGTATTATTATCCAACGTCGCCCGATTACCCCTGGTTTATCATGGATAAGAGGAGGATGATTCACATCATGGGTCAAGAGTATGATGACGCCGTTGAGCATAGAATGCTTCCTTAGATTGTTAGTAGACGGATGTTAGGATATATATATATATATATGTTTTATATCTATTGTGTATGTGTTTGTATTGTAAATCCCAGATTTTGATGTAAATAGTGGTATATGATGATGATGATGATGTAATCCTAAAATTTTGCTTTGCTAAACGGGAGGGAAGATGTAATTGGCAGATATGCTATATGTATGATGTACTAAATGAAGCTTATGTATATATATATATCTATGTTTACTAAACATGTCTTGTATTATATATAAGTGCTTAAGATAGTTCTTGAATATATTAGATAAGTGGATAATGAGCTGATAATGCGAATGTTTAACAGTAAGATGCCGCCAAGAAGAAGACAACCGACTCAGCCTACGCCCGAGGAATCTGTCGAAGGAACTGGGGAAACAGACGCTAACTCCATGCAACAATTTGTGAACCTGCTTGTGGGAGCTCTTATGAATCAGCCCACGACGCATGCCACGACTTTTAAGGATTTTAAAGTCGTAGGACCTCCAGAGTTTCGAGGGACTACCAATCCGATCGAAGCCCAAACGTGGATTATAGAGATGGAAAAAGTATTCGAAGTAGCACGAGTAGTGGAGGAGTAGAAGACCGCTTTCGCTACATTAATGCTGAAGGCAGAAGCAAGTTATTGGTGGCAGGCTAATAAGTGCCGAGGAGGGCAAGAAGTTATTACATGGGAGAAGTTTAAAGAAATGTTCTTCGAGACGTACTTTCCACCTAGTACGCAAAACTAGATGGAGGTACAATTTTTGGAGCTTAAGCAAGGAACGATGTCAGTGCCGGAATATGCTTCAAAATTTAATGAGTTGGCACGATTTGCACCATACGAAGGTTTGAACAAGGACTGAAGCCTTGGCTTTACAGTCGAGTTTCAATGTTCCAGTTAAACTCCTTTGCAGCAGTGCTAGAGAAGGCGATCATAGCTGAAGGCGGAAGCGAAGCGTTGACTCGGTTCAACCAAGAAAAGAAGAACAAGAAGATAGAAGGAGAAAACAAGGTTGAGGGAAGCAGTGACAATGGTAGAGGACACAAGAGAAAGTGGAATGCCCTTGGAAATTTTGGAAATTCTGGGAATAAGCAAGGAGACCCAAAGAAGCGGGTAGAGCAGTGTAAGAAGTGTGGGAAGAATCACGCGGGATTATGTTTGAAGGGAAAAACTGTTTGCTATAGCTGTGGACAGGAGGGACATATCTCTCATAACTGTCCTAACCCGAAGAAAGGAGCATGCTTTAATTGCGGAGCGCCAGATCACATGGCAAGGAATTGCCCTAAGAAGGGTACAGGTGAAGGGAGCGGAAGCAGAGGACCTAATAATAGTGGCAAGTTATCCATCACAGCACCAGTTCAACCAACTCGACCAACAGCCAGAACCTTCAACATGACAGTGCAGGATGTTGTGAGATCAAAAGATGTGGTGTCAGGTATTATTCCGATCAACGATATAAATGTCTATGTATTGTTTGATTCGGGTGCTACTTACTCATTTATATCTGATGATTTTGCTAAGAAGTTGAAATTGTTTCACGAAAAGTTAGAATATCCCCTTAATATAGAGGTTGCGAATAAGGAAGTAATTCGTGTCGAGCTTATATGTAAAAATTGTCGTGTAAGTATCGGGGGACATGAAATGTTTGTAGAGTTGATTCCAATTTGCCTTGGAGAGTTCGATGTCATTTTGGGAATAGATTGGTTATTTGACCATGGGGCAATAATCGATTGCCAAAGAAAATGTATAAACCTTATGATCCCGAAGAAGTCAAAGGTAGTATTTTACGGCAGCAAGTCACCACGACAATCGAGTTGTCTGACAATATTGCAGGCCAAGAGATTGTTAAGAAAGGGATGTACGGGATATTTAGCGTACATAATAGATACTCAGAGGGAGGAAGTTAGGTTAGATGATATACCTATAGTTAATGAGTTTGCGGACGTATTCCCGGACGAACTGCCAGGACTTCTGCCAGACAGAGAAATCGAGTTTGTTATCGATTTAGTACCAGGGACGGCTCCAATATCGAAAGCCCCGTACAGAATGGCTCCAGTTGAAATGAAGGAACTGATGGTTCAATTGCAAGAATTGTTGGATAAAAAGTATATTCAACCTAGTGTCTCGCCATGGGGAGCACCAGTGTTGTTTGTGAAGAAGAAGGATGGATCATTACGACTTTGTATCGATTACAGGGAGTTGAATAAGGTCACTATTAAGAACAAATATCCATTACCAAGGATTGACGATTTGTTTGATCAATTGAAAAGAGCAAAGTTTTTCTCGAAGATAGATTTGAGGAGTGGATATCATCAGTTAAAGGTCAGAAAGGAGGATGTACCGAAAACGGCGTTCAGAATTCGCTATGGGCATTACGAATTTTTGGTGATGTCGTTTGGATTAACAAATGCACCAGCAGCATTCATGGATTTAATGAATATAGTGTTTAAACCGCAACTTGACAAATTTGTGGTGGTGTTTATTGACGATATTTTGGTTTATTCCAAAACCCAAGAAGAGCATGCAGAACATTTGAGAGTAGTATTGGAATCGCTGAGAAGAGAAAAGTTGTACGCGAAATTGTCGAAATGTGAATTGTGGTTGGAGCGTGTGCATTTTCTAGGTCATGTAATTGATGAAGATGGAATTTCGGTTGACCCTGTAAAAGTGGAAGCGGTGATAAATTGGGAACAACCCAAGACACCGACGGAAGTGAGAAGTTTCTTAGGATTAACAGGTTATTATCAATGATTTATTCAGGATTTCTCTAGGATAGCAACTCCGTTGACCTATCTGACGAGAAAAGCAGTGAAATTTGTATGGACGGAGAAGTGTGAAGAAAGTTTTCGGGAACTGAAAAAAAGGTTAAGTGAAGCACCTGTATTATCTCTACCGGAGGATACGGGGAATTTTGTGGTGTATAGCGATGCATCTCTCAAGGGACTATAGGATGTGTGCTTATGCAACACGGCAAGGTCATTGCATATGTGTCGAGGCAATTGAAGGATTATGAGAAAGGGTACCCAACTCACGATTTGGAGTTGGCAGCGGTAGTGTTTGCTCTAAAGATATGGAGGCATTACTTGTACGGAGAGAAATGTGAGATATATACGGACCATAAGAGTCTGAAATATATCTTCACACAGAAGGAGTTGAATATGCGGCAGAGGCGATGGTTAAAATTAATCAAGAATTATGATTGTGAAATTCTCTACCATCTGGGGAAGGCGAATGTGGTGGCCGGCGCCTTAAGCAGAAAGGGTGGGGAGAAGTTATCGATGCTAACAGCTCAAGAAAAGCTAGTAGCGGAAATGGCAAAAATGGAGTTAGAAGTGAAGTATCCGAAGGAGACGGTGGACTTGTTATTCACGATGGAGACTCGCCCAACTTTGTTGGATAGAGTGAAAGAAGCGCAGCTCCAAGATGAGGAGTGCGAAAGGATAAGGAAAAGAATTTTCGAAGGGGAAAGAGTTAAGTTTAAACACAATAACGAAGAACTGTTGAGATTTGAAGGAAGAATTTGGGTACCGTTCGTACCAGAAGTGAGAGAGAAAATTTTGCAAGAGGCTCACATGTCGAGATTTTCAATTCACTCGGGAAACACAAAAATGTATCAAGATCTTCGACAACATTTTTGGTGGCCAAATATGAAACGAGAAGTTGCAGAGTGTGTTGCAAAGTGTCTAACTTATCAAAAGATTAAAGCAGAACATCAAAGACCCAGTGGTCTGTTACAACCCTTGGAGATACCAGAATGGAAATGGGAGTATATTACGATGGATTTCGTGGTAGGTCTTCCAGCTACTCAGAAAGGTTATGATGTGATATGGGTTATCGTGGATCGATTGTCAAAATCAGCCCATTTTTTGCCGATCAAGATTAGGTTTAATCTGGATCAATTGGCGAAGCTATATGTTAAGGAAATTGTATCAAGGCATGGAGTACCGGTATCGATCGTGTCAGATCGAGACCCGCGTTTCACATCGAATTACTGGAAAAGCTTACAAGAGTGTATGGGAATGCAGTTGAGATTGAGCACGGCGTATCACCCTCAGACTGATGGGCAAAGTGAAAGAACGATTCAAACGTTAGAAGATATGCTAAGAGCTTATGTCATGGATTTCAAAGGAAATTGGGATGATCACTTACCGTTGGTAGAGTTTGCATACAACAACAGTTACCACACAAGTATAGGCATGCCGCCTTACGAAGCGTTGTATGGAAGAAAGTACAGGACGTCATTGTGCTGGGATGAAGTAGGAGAACGTCAATTACTGGGGCCAGAATTGGTACAACAGACAGCAAAAATTGTAAAAGTGATAAGAGCAAGATTAGTTGCAGCCCAAGACCGACAAAAGAAGTATGCAAATCAGCATCGCCAGACGAGAGACTTCGATGTCGGCAGTCACGTGTTTTTAAAAGTGTCTCCTTGAAAGGGGAAGATACGATTCGGGAAGAAGGGAAAGTTGAGTTCGAGGTTTATTGGACCTTTTGAAGTGTTAAGACGTGTGGGAGAAGTGGCTTACAAGTTAGCTTTACCTCCTGAGATGGAGCACATTCATAACGTGTTTCATGTGTCAGTATTACGACCTTACAAACCGGACTATAAGCATGTGATAGAGTACGAACCCTTACAAGTTGCGAACCCTTACAAGTTGAAAAGGACTTATCGTATGAGGAAGTTCCAGTTCAAATAGTTGACAGGAAAGAGCAAGTTTTAAGAATCGTGTATACCTTTGTAATTTAGATTTATTAATATTATGGAATATATTAAATTTTTATTTTTATGTGATGTGTTTAAGGTTATATTATAACTCAGATTATGTGAATGCATGAATTTTATGTGTAACAAGTTTCGCGTAAGCGGATAATTTGATTTTCACGTTATGTCACAAAATCACTATTTTACGAGTTACTATTCTCGAACACTATTTACGCCCGAATATTTCTTTATGTTTTTCGAATACTATTAATTTCGTTAGAGCGTGTATGCGAAGTGATAATTTTTCCAAGTGTTGGATTGATTTATTTGAGCTCAATAATGATTTAATTGGTAGCCCAAATATTTATTATGGGTGAGCCTAATAAATGGCCCAACCCAAGATCCATTACTTTTACCCATGACCCAACCATTTGCATGACCCATGTGATTATTTAGTAGAATAAAGGACCAATTTGGTTATTAAGGAGGGAGTATACGGGTAGTGGGTAGAGAGAGAGAGGCCAAATGGGTGTTAATATTATAATTGCATGTTACTCCAAATGGGGACCAACCAAACTCCATTAGCCAATTAGAATTGAGGGGAGGAAGAAGTTGCCGGCATGTTAGACATTTTCCAAACCACTACATGGGGAAGCCAATAGTGGAGGACATTCTCCTTAAACCCATTTCCTAATAGCATTGAGACATTCATTTGTCCCTCCCCCGTTCAATTCGTCCGACCTCTTTCACTCTCCTCCTCATTTCAAACTCAACTTCAGTTAATTGCTAAGAGAGTTGAGAGAGTTAAGTTGCAGAAAGAAAGAGAGTGAGAAGAGAGAAGATTTTCAAAAGAAAGAAGGAGAAGAAGAAGCTAGAGAGGGAAACCGAGTAGGTGAAGAAGAAAGAAGAAGTGGGTGAGAGCTAGAACTTGAAGGAAAAGTTCGGGAGTACTCAAGAAAGAAGAAAAGAGGTTCTAACAAAGATCTAGAATGAGTTCTAACATTCAAGAAGGAGAAAACCAAGAAGTAAGTCTTGAAACCTTTAACTTTCATATTTTCTCTTAAGTCTCATGTTTGGTTGGGATATTATTGTTGTAGTTGTTATTTGTTATATATGAATGAGTAATAATGTTGTTAAGAGGTTATGTACGTCATTAATAACACTAAAGTGGAATGAAATGGAAAGAAATCCGAACCCCATGAGTAAAGGATGAAGAACATGGACATTTTTAGACAAACATGGACATTCGGACTATTTTAGAGGACTTATAGCTTCGTTTCTGTGTCTGTCTGCTTTGTTTGTTGTTGTGATGTTATACGTCCATGGGTTATGAGAATATCCCAGTTGGAACGGAGTAAAAAGGTTTTAAAACGAATTTGTGGTGAAGATTTTTGTAAATCATGTCAAGAACACGATTACTTAGTATGGATAACTACCATTGAATCAAATTCTGGTATTAATATGTTACATATAAAATTCTGAACTTTTGGGTAGTTGTAGTACATTAAGTTACGAAGCCATGGGCTTTGGAATCACCTCATTCTGACTCCGAATGAAGGAGTTATAGCGATTTTGAGAAAATGTGTCAAAACTGTCAAGAACGCAGAAAACGAGTTTGACTTGTCTCTTTGGAGCCACTGTTTCGACTAGTTAGAGAACCTAAAAATTTATATTTTTGGATATGTTGTAGTTCATACTACAAGCTTTCCATAGCCTTAAGAACGGACTAATTCCGGCTTAAAATGAAGAAGTTATGATGTTTAGAAGTAGGTGCTACGAGCTTGTCAAAAAAAAGCAGGTCGTAGAGTCGTCTCGGTCATCGTAGAGTCAGGTCGTAGAGTCTTCTCGACCATCGTAGATTTGAGGTCGTAGAGTCTTCTCGGCCATCGTAGAGTTGAGGTCGTAGAGTCTTCTCGGCCATCGTAGAGTCAGGTCGTAGAGTCTTCTCGGCCATCGTAGAGTTGAGGTCGTAGAGTCTTCTCAGCCATCGTAGAGTTGAGGTCGTAGAGTCTTCTCGGCCATCGTAGAGTCAGGTCGTAGATTTTTCTCGGCCATCGTAGAATTGAGGTCATAGAGCCGTCTCGGCCATCGTAGAGTTGTCTCGGTCATCGTAGAGTGCCATCGTAGAGTAGAAAAAATCGCAGAGTCTGGACAGCTTCGACACCCTTTTAGTAAAATGGGCATAACTTTCTCATATGAACTCCGATTTGGATGATTCAAGATGATCCGGAAAGCTAAGGAGTAGACCTACAACTTTCACTATTAAGAATTAAGATTTTTTGCCTGGTACAAATTCAAAATTGGGCAGTTTCGTGACGTTGTGCATATGGAGGGTGTCGGACATGCGCGTATGCAACGTGTAATGCTTCCGATAATGAAAGATGTCGTTCTAAGTTTTATAAGACGAACATTATGATTTATAATGATACTTAACATTAATAAATGATGAGTTAGAAGTTACGCAAGCGATATTAAGAGTTGATTATGTGACTAATTGTAGTATCTATGTGCACTTAAATGTGTAGGATATTTGAAAGAAGTGTCTAAAAATTCCGTAGCAGACGCTCGAGGCAAGTTTCCCTAACCCTACTCGAATTATATTGAGCAAGTTCCTTACCCTACTCAAGTTATATTGTGCAAGTTTCCCTAACCCTACTCGAATTATATTGAGCAGGTTTCTTATCCTATACAAATGTTGAATATTGTACAAGTTTCCTAACCTGTACAACTTTTATATATTGTGCGAGTTTCCAATGTTATATAAATTCTAAGCTCTCACAAATCATTGTTGTGCAAGTATTCTTACTTTTATTCGAGATATCCAGTTATGATATAATGTATGTTATTGAAGTTTTAAAGTTCTATATTCCATGAACTGCTAAGATGGTTGTCTAAGCCAATTGTTTCGGCTAGACTTATATTGAATCGCTTTGTTGATTTAAGAATGATTCATCAAGATATTGTTGATATTTATTGTAGCTATCCAATCAAATTGTTTGATTTGGATTTCCTTCATGTAAAGCTGAGAAGAATAACCCTACTATTGGGGAATTATTTTTGGTCGGTAATACCGATTGACCCTATATGGGTGATAACTTGACGCTTAGACATTTACATAGATGTTGTACAACATAGGGTATGATAGGCTAATCCCCTAAAATGCAAGAGGAAAAATGTTCGGTTTATAGTTATAAAACTATTAAACCCTTTGATGAAAGAAGAAAGTTCAAGGTCATTTGACCACTCAGTCAGTTGCTCAAAAATGTCAATGATGTAAAGAAATATCTTATCATTGTTCCTATTTATTCAAAAATGTGTTCTCAACTATTGTTCAATTGTAGAACTGGAAGCATGATTTTTGATGATGTTATTGTTATTTAAATGTTATACTTGCTGAGCAATCGAATGCTCATTCTTGCTTTAAATTACGTGCTTTCAGCTAAGGCAGAGCCGACAGAAGGTTCCCGCAAGGATAAAGGCAAGGAAAAAGTTACCGAGTAAAGGATATTATATCATATCCGCTTTTGTAATAGCTTATGCTAGGAATGTGTGATCTTTCTGGATTGTATTAATTATCCTAAGATGTTATGTATTTATGTCAAGGTCTTAGAACCTGGGATATGTAGAGTAAGCCATTGTGTAATACTTAATAATTACATTTCTGTCCTTACGTTGATGATGAATGGGTAGAATAGACGATGCATGTGTAGTACCGTAAGCACTGAATCTGTGGGTAAAGAGTCCCCGGATTTGGGGGCGTCATAGGTTGGTATCAGAGCTGATAGGTTATAAACCTTAGGTGGGGAAACCTTAGTATATAGCCTCGTAAGAAGATAGAGAATTTAGTAGTCGGAGAAACTCGGATAGAGTTCTAAGGAATGAATTGAGGAAATTCATTACAGACAATAAAATAACTGATGTGCTTACTTGGTGTTAATAGACTTATGTTCCGAAGGTAGTAATTTAAAATTTGTATTTACTTGTGGCAGAATGCCAGAGATAGGAGAACCCAGCCATGTAGGTGCTGAGGAAAAGCCGCGAGATATTCATGTAGTATGGGAGCAGTTGGCACCGATAGAGCCAGCTCCAGCAGTCACCGTAGTAGGCCAATAGTTTGAGCCTGGATCGGATCCCGAAGAAGATCCCCAGGAAGATCCCGAGGAAATAGAAGAGGAGAATGAGATAGAAGGAGATTTGTTTAGCTTAGTGTATAATAGTAACATGGAGTTACAAGACAGAGTTCTAGAGTTAGACGGGCAAGCTGACGAATGTCAAGCAAAAATTGACCAGCAGGAGGTAACAATTCAGACCTCAATGCCCGAGTAGCAGACCTCGAGCAGAGACTGGCTCAGACAGAACATAGGGCGACACAGTTGTAAGTCGAGAAGGTAATTGTTAACGATCGGCTGCGAGAAGAGTCAACTGAGCGAGCGAGGATGACGAACAAGTGGGTTAGAGCCGCTCGACGCGTAGATTGTGTTGAAGGAGAAGTTCGGTCTAAGAAAGAAAAGATGGATGAGATGGGGTATGCTTTCCGTACTGCATTCGGAAGAGCACAAGATCGAATGTATTATTATCCAACGTCGCCCGATTACCCCTGGTTTATCATGGATAAGAGGAGGATGGTTCACATCATGGGTCAAGATTATGATGACGCCGTTGAGCATAGAATGCTTCCTTAGATTGTTAGTAGACGGATGTTAGGATATATATATATATATATATATATGTTTATATATCTATTGTGTATGTGTTTGTATTGTAAATCCCAAATTTTGATGTAAATAATGGGATATGATGATGATGGTGATGTAATCCCGAAATTTTGCTTTACTAAACGGGAGGGAAGATGTAATTGGCAGATATGCTATATGTATGATGTACTAAATGAAGCTTATGTATATATATACCTATGTTTATTAAACATGTCATGTATTATATATAAGTGTTTAAGATAGTTCTTGAATATATTCGATAAGTGGATAATGAACTGATAATGCGAATGTTTAACAGTAAGATGTCGTTGAGAAGAAGACAACCGACTCAGCCTACGCCCGAGGAATCTGTCGAAGGAACTGGGGAAACAGACGCTAACTCCATGCAACAATTTGTGAACCTGCTTGTGGGAGCTCTTATGAATCAGCCCACGACGCATGCCACGACTTTTAAGGATTTTAAAGCCGTAGGACCTCCAGAGTTTCGAGGGACTACCAATCCGATCGAAGCCCAAACGTGGATTATGGAGATGGAAAAAGTATTCGAAGTAGCACGAGTAGTGGAGGAGTAGAAGACCGCTTTCGCTACATTCATGCTGAAGGCAGAAGCAAGTTATTGGTGGCAGGCTAATAAGTGCCGAGGAGGGCAAGAAGTTATTACATGGGAGAAGTTTAAAGAGATGTTCTTCGAGACGTACTTTCCACCTAGTACGCAAAACTAGATGGAGGTACAATTTTTGGAGCTTAAGCAAGGAACGATGTCAGTGCCGGAATATGCTTCAAAATTTAATGAGTTGGCGCGATTTGCACCATACGAAGGTTTGAACAAGGACTGAAGCCTTGGCTTTACAGTCGAGTTTCAATGTTCCAGTTAAACTCCTTTGCAGCAGTGCTAGAGAAGGCGATCATAGCTGAAGGCGGAAGCGAAGCGTTGACTCGGTTCAACCAAGAAAAGAAGAACAAGAAGATAGAAGGAGAAAACAAGGTTGAGGGAAGCAGTGACAATGGTAGAGGACACAAGAGAAAGTGGAATGCCCCTAGAAATTTTGGAAATTCTGGGAATAAGCAAGGAGACCCAAAGAAGCGGGTAGAGCAGTGTAAGAAGTGTGGGAAGAATCACGCGGGATTATGTTTGAAGGGAAAAACTATTTGCTATAGCTGTGGACAGGAGGGACATATCTCTCATAACTGTCCTAACCCGAAGAAAGGAGCATGCTTTAATTGCGGAGCTCCAGATCACATGGCAAGGAATTGCCCTAAGAAGGGTACAGGTGAAGGGAGCGGAAGCAGAGGACCTAATAATAGTGGCAAGTTATCCATCACAGCACCAGTTCAACCAACTCGACCAACAGCCAGAACCTTCAACATGACAGTGCAGGATGTTGTGAGATCAAAAGATGTGGTGTCAGGTATTATTCCGATCAACGATATAAATGTCTATGTATTGTTTGATTCGGGTGCTACTTGCTCATTTATATCTGATGATTTTGCTAAGAAGTTGAAATTGTTTCACGAAAAGTTAGAATATCCCCTTAATATAGAGGTTGCGAATAAGGAAGTAATTCGTGTAAGTATCGGGGGACATGAAATGTTTGTAGATTTGATTCCAATTTGCCTTGGAGAGTTCGATGTCATTTTGGGAATAGATTGGTTATTTGACCATGGGGCAATAATCGATTGCCAAAGAAAATGTATAAACCTTATGACCCCGAAGAAGTCAAAGGTAGTATTTTACGGCAGCAAGTCACCACGACAATCGAGTTGTCTGACAATATTGCAGGCCAAGAGATTGTTAAGAAAGGGATGTACGGGATATTTAGCGTACATAATAGATACTCAGAGGGAGGAAGTTAGGTTAGATGATATACCTATAGTTAATGAGTTTGCGGACGTATTCCCGGACGAACTGCCAGGACTTCTGCCAGACAGAGAAATCGAGTTTGTTATCGATTTAGTACCAGGGACGGCTCCAATATCGAAAGCCCCGTACAGAATGGCTCCAGTTGAAATGAAGGAACTGATGGTTCAATGGCAAGAATTGTTGGATAAAAAGTATATTCAACCTAGTGTCTCGCCATGGGGAGCACCAGTGTTGTTTGTGAAGAAGAAGGATGGATCATTACGACTTTGTATCGATTACAGGGAGTTGAATAAGGTCACTATTAAGAACAAATATCCATTACCAAGGATTGACGATTTGTTTGATCAATTGAAAGGAGCGAAGTTTTTCTCGAAGATAGATTTGAGGAGTGGATATCATCAGTTAAAGGTCAGAAAGGAGGATGTACCGAAAACGGCGTTCAGAATTCGCTATGGGCATTACGAATTTTTGGTGATGTCGTTTGGATTAACAAATGCACCAGCAACATTCATGGATTTAATGAATAGAGTGTTTAAACCGCAACTTGACAAATTTGTGGTGGTGTTTATTGACGATATTTTGGTTTATTCCAAAACCCAAGAAGAGCATGCAGAACATTTGAGAGTAGTATTGGAATCGCTGAGAAGAGAAAAGCTGTACGCGAAATTGTCGAAATGTGAATTTTGGTTGGAGCGTGTGCATTTTCTAGGTCATGTAATTGATGAAGATGGAATTTCGGTTGACCCTGTAAAAGTGGAAGCGGTGATAAATTGGGAACAACCCAAGACACCGACGGAAGTGAGAAGTTTCTTAGGATTAGCAGGTTATTATCAATGATTTATTCAGGATTTCTCTAGGATAGCAACTCCGTTGACCTATCTGACGAGAAAAGCAGTGAAATTTGTATGGACGGAGAAGTGTGAAGAAAGTTTTCGGGAACTGAAAAAAAGGTTAAGTGAAGCACCTGTATTATCTCTACCGGAGGATACGGGGAATTTTGTGGTGTATAGCGATGCATCTCTCAAGGGACTATAGGATGTGTGCTTATGCAACACGGCAAGGTCATTGCATATGTGTCGAGGCAGTTGAAGGATTATGAGAAAGGGTACCCAACTCACGATTTGGAGTTGGCAGCAGTAGTGTTTGCTCTAAAGATATGGAGGCATTACTTGTACGGAGAGAAATGTGAGATATATACGGACCATAAGAGTCTGAAATATATCTTCACACAGAAGGAGTTGAATATGCGGCAGAGGCGATGGTTAAAATTAATCAAGAATTATGATTGTGAAATTCTCTACCATCTGGGGAAGGCGAATGTGGTGGCCGGCGCCTTAAGCAGAAAGGGTGGGGAGAAGTTATCGATGCTAACAGCTCAAGAAAAGCTAGTAGCGGAAATGGCAAAAATGGAGTTAGAAGTGAAGTATCCGAAGGAGACGGTGGACTTGTTATTCACGATGGAGACTCGCCCAACTTTGTTGGATAGAGTGAAAGAAGCGCAGCTCCAAGATGAGGAGTGCGAAAGGATAAGGAAAAGAATTTTCGAAGGGGAAAGAGTTAAGTTTAAACACGATAACGAAGAACTGTTGAGATTTGAAGGAAGAATTTGGGTACCGTTCGTACCAGAAGTGAGAGAGAAAATTTTGCAAGAGGCTCACATGTCGAGATTTTCAATTCACTCGGGAAACACAAAAATGTATCAAGATCTTCGACAACATTTTTGGTGGCCAAATATGAAACGAGAAGTTGCAGAGTGTGTTGCAAAGTGTCTAACTTGTCAAAAGATTAAAGCAGAACATCAAAGACCCAGTGGTCTGTTACAACCCTTGGAGATACCAGAATGGAAATGGGAGAATATTACGATGGATTTCGTGGTAGGTCTTCCAGCTACTCAGAAAGGTTATGATGCGATATGGGTTATCGTGGATCGATTGTCAAAATCAGCCCATTTTTTGCCGATCAAGATTAGGTTTAATCTGGATCAATTGGCGAAGCTATATGTTAAGGAAATTGTATCAAGGCATGGAGTACCGGTATCGATCGTGTCAGATCGAGACCCGCGTTTCACATCGAATTTCTGGAAAAGCTTACAAGAGTGTATGGGAACGCAGTTGAGATTGAGCACGGCGTATCAGCCTCAGACTGATGGGCAAAGTGAAAGAACGATTCAAACGTTAGAAGATATGCTAAGAGCTTATGTCATGAATTTCAAAGGAAATTGGGATGATCACTTACCGTTGGTAGAGTTTGCATACAACAACAGTTACCACACAAGTATAGGCATGCCGCCTTACGAAGCGTTGTATGGAAGAAAGTACAGGACGTCATTGTGCTGGGATGAAGTAGGAGAACGTCAATTACTGGGGCCAGAATTGGTACAACAGACAGCAAAAATTGTAAAAGTGATAAGAGCAAGATTAGTTGCAGCCCAAGACCGACAAAAAAAGTATGCAGATCAGCATCGCCAGACGAGAGACTTCGATGTCGGCAGTCACGTGTTTTTAAAAGTGTCTCCTTGAAAGGGGAAGATACGATTCGGGAAGAAGGGAAAGTTGAGTCCGAGGTTTATTGGACCTTTTGAAGTGTTAAGACGTGTGGGAGAAGTGGCTTACAAGTTAGCTTTACCTCCTGAGATGGAGCACATTCATAACGTGTTTCATGTGTCAGTATTACGACCTTACAAACCGGACTATAAGCATGTGATAGAGTACGAACCCTTACAAGTTGAAAAGGACTTATCGTATGAGGAAGTTCCAGTTCAAATAGTTGACAGGAAAGAACAAGTTTTAAGAATCGTGTATACCTTTGTAATTTAGATTTATTAATATTATGGAATATATTAAATTTTTATTTTTATGTGATGTGTTTAAGGTTATATTATAACCTAGATTATGTGAATGCATGAATTTTATGTGTAGCAAGTTTCGCGTAAGCGGATAATTTGATTTTCACGTTATGTCACAAAATCACTATTTTACGAGTTACTATTCTCGAACACTATTTACGCCCGAATATTTCTTTATGTTTTTCGAATACTATTAATTTCGTTAGAGCGTGTATGCGAAGTGATAATTTTTCCAAGTGTTGGATTGATTTATTTAAGCTCAATGATGATTTAATTGGTAGCCCAAATATTTATTATGGGTGACCCTAATAAATGGCCCAACCCAAGATCCATTGCTTTTACCCATGACCCAACCATTTGCATGACCCATGTGATTATTTAGTAGAATAAAGGACCAATTTGGTTATTAAGGAGGGAGTATACGGGTAGTGGGTAGAGAGAGAGAGAGAGACCAAATGAGTGTTAATATTATAATTGCATGTTACTCCAAATGGGGACCAACCAAACTCCATTAGCCAATTAGAATTGAGGGGAGGAAGAAGTTGCCGACATGTTAGACATTTTCCAAACCACTACATGGGGAAGCCAATAGTGGAGGACATTCTCCTTAAACCCATTTCCTAAGAGCATTGAGACATTCATTTGTCCCTCCCCCGTTCAATTCATCCGACCTCTTTCACTCTCCTCCTCATTTCAAACTCAACTTCAGTTAATTGCTAAGAGAGTTGAGAGAGTTAAGTTGCAGAAAGAAAGAGAGTGAGAAGAGAGAAGATTTTCAAAAGAAAGAAGGAGAAGAAGAAGCTAGAGAGGGAAACCGAGTGGGTGAAGAAGAAAGAAGAAGTGGGTGAGAGCTAGAACTTGAAGGAAAAGTTCGGGAGTACTCAAGAAAGAAGAAAAGAGGTTCTAGCAAAGATCTAGAATGAGTTCTAGCATTCAAGAAGGAGAAAACCAAGAAGTAAGTCTTGAAACCTTTAACTTTCATATTTTCTCTTAAGTCTCATGTTTGGTTGGGATATTATTGTTGTAGTTGTTATTTGTTATATATGAATGAGTAATAATGTTGTTAAGAGGTTATGTACGTCATTAATAACATTAAAGTGGAATGAAATGGAAAGAAATCCGAACCCCATGCTTAAAGGATGAAGAACATGGACATTTTTAGACAAACATGGACATTCGGACTGTTTTAGAGGAATTATAGCTTCGTTTCTGTGTCTGTTTGCTTTGCTTGTTGTTGTGATGTTATACTTCCATGGGTTATGAGAATATCCCAGTTGGAACGGAGTAAAAAGCTTTTAAAACGAATTTGTGGTGAAGATTTTTGTAAATCATGTCAAGAACACGATTACTTAGTATGGATAACTACCATTGAATCAAATTCTGGTATTAATCTGTTACATGTAAAATTCTGAACTTTGGGGTAGTTTTATTACATTAAGTTACGAAGCCATGGGCTTTGGAATCACCTCATTCCGACTCCGAATGAAGGAGTTATAGCGATTTTGAGAAAATGTGTTAAAGCTGTCAAGAACGCAGAAAACGAGTTCGACTTGTCTCTTTGGAGCCACTGTTTCGACTAGTTAGAGAACCTAAAAATTTATGATTTTTGGATATGTTGTAGTTCATACTACAAGCTTTCCATAGCCTTAAGAACGGACTAATTCCGGCTTAAAATGAAGAAGTTATGATGTTTAGAAGTAGGTGCTACGAGCTTGTCAAAAAAAAGCAGGTCGTAGAGTCGTCTCGGCCATCGTAGAGTCAGGTCGTAGAGTCTTCTCGGCCATCGTAGAGTTGAGGTCGTAGAGTCTTCTCGGCCATCGTAGAGTCAGGTCGTAGAGTCTTCTCGGCCATCGTAGAGTTGAGGTCGTAGAGTCTTCTCAGCCATCGTAGAGTTGAGGTCGTAGAGTCTTCTCGGCCATCGTAGAGTCAGGTCGTAGAGTCTTCTCGGCCATCGTAGAATTGAGGTCACAGAGTCGTCTCGACCATCGTAGAGTTGTCTCGGCCATCGTAGAGTGGAAAAAATCGCAGAGTCTGGACAGCTTCGACACCCTTTTAGTAAAATGGGCATAACTTTCTCATACAAACTCCGATTTGGATGATTCAAGATAATCCGTAGCTAAGGAGTAGACCTACAACTTTCACTATTAAGAATTAAGATTTGTTGCCTGGTACAAATTCAAAATTGGGCAGTTTGGTGACGTTGTGCATATGGTGGGTGTCGGACATGCGCGTATGCAACGTGTAATGCATCCGATAATGAAAGATGTCGTTCTAAGTTTTATAAGACGAACATTATAATTTACAATGATACTTAACATTAATAAATGATGAGTTAGAAGTTACGCAAGCGATATTAAGCGTTGATTATGTGACTAATTGTAGTATCTATCTGCACTTAAATGTGTAGGATATTTGAAGGAAGTGTTTTAAAATTCCGTAGCAGACGCTCGAGGCAAGTTTCCCTAACCCTACTCGAATTATATTGAGCAAGTTCCTTACCCTACTCAAGTTATATTGTGCAAGTTTCCCTAACCCTACTTGAATTATATTGAGCAGGTTTCTTATCCTATACAAATGTTGAATATTGTGCAAGTTTGCTAACATGTACAACTTTTATATATTGTGCGAGTTTCCAATGTTATATAAATTCTAAGCTCTTACAAATCATTGTTGTGCAAGTATTCTTACTTTTATTCGAGATATCCAGTTATGATATAATGCATGTTATTGAAGCTTTAAAGTTCTATATTCCATGAACTGTTGAGATGTTTGTCTAAGCTAATTGTTTCGGCTAGACTTATATTGAATTGCTTTGTTGATTTAAGAATGATTCATCAAGATATTGTTGATATTTATTGTAGCTATCCAATCAAATTGTTTGATTTGGATTTCCTTAATGTAAAGCTGAGAAGAACAACCCTACTATTGGGGAATTATTTTTGGTCGGTAATACCGATTGACCCTATATGGGTGATAACTTGACGCTTAGACGTTTACATAGATGTTGTGCAACATAGGGTATGATAGGTTGATCCCCTAAAATGCCCGGAGAAAAAATGTTCGGTTTATAGTTATAAAACTATTAAACCCTTTGATGAAAGAAGAAAGTTCAAGGTCATTTGACCACTCAGTCAGTTGCTCAAAAATGTCAATGATGTAAAGAAATACCTTATCATTGTTCCTATTTATTCAAAAATGTGTTCTCAACTATTGTTCAGTTGTAAAACTGGAAGCATGATTTTTGATGATGTTATTGTTATTTAAATGTTATACTTGCTGAGCAATCGAATGCTCATTCTTGCTTTAAATTACGTGCTTTCAGCTAAGGCAGAGCCGACAGAAGGTTTCTGCAAGGATAAAGGCAAGGAAAAAGTTACCGAGTAAAGGATATTATATCATATCCGCTTTTGTAATAGCTTATGCTAGGAATGTGTGATCTTTCTGGATTGTATTAATTATCCTAAGATGTTATGTATTTATGTCAAGGTCGTAGAACCTGGGATATGTAGAGTAAGACATTGTGTAATACTTAGTAATTACATTTCTGTCCTTACGTTGATGATGAATGGGTAGAATAGACGATGCATATGTAGTACCGTGAGCATTGAATCTGTGGGTAAAGAGACCCCGAATTTGGGGGCGTCACAGAAGCATCTACCCCCCAGAATTTGGGTAAGCTTATGCCGAACTGGGAGGGTCCTTATGAAGTCGTGGAAGTGCCGAAGCCAGGGACCTACCGGCTTCGAGCAATGGATGGTTTGAAAATAAAGAATACATGACATGTTGGGAGACTTAGGCGATATTACCAATAAGTTATGTAGTTCCCCGGTTCATTCTTATGTAATTTCAATTATTCATTAATAAAATAAAGTAGTTTGTTCTGGCAAAAGAGATTTTTCATTTCATTTGGGATTTGTACATAAGAAAGGTTATTACAAAAATGTAAAGCAAAAATTACAATGTTTATTGCGGAGGTGGAGGATTGTTTTCGGTGTCGGGTTCATCATCCGAAGAGTCTAGGATGGAAGGATCTAATCCAGCAACAAGCATTTTGGCTTTGTCTTTCTATCGGACACTCGAATATCCATCGCCGTACTGCTTTAAGACTTCTTCGGTTAATTCGGGGGATCGGCGATATTCGGAGATTAGCTCCCGTTTGGTGTCTTCGGTTAATGGTGGTCCTTGTGCTTTTAAATCATTGTGTTTCTTCAGCAGGTCAGCCAATTGAAAATGGACAGCCCGAAGCCGATTCTGAAGGCTCGTGATTGATTTCTCCATCACGCCTATTTTATTTTTATCTTCGGTTCGTTCTGCCAAAAGTTGTTCTCTTTTTTCGGCTACTTCAGAGAGTTGCCACTTTGTTTTCTTTAGTTCTTTCTCCAGCTCTTCGTAGCAGTACGTAGTGTTGGCGTAGAGGATTTGCTCTTTCTCGAGACCAGACTTTATGGCTTCTATTCGGTGTTGAAGTTCGCCGATTTCGGCCTTCAATTCTTCCTCTTTGTTTTTCATCTTTTCCAGATGACGATGGGTCCAGACAATGACGACATTGGACTGCAATTTTAGAATTGATTAATTTGGTGTACGGTGTGTGTAGAAAATGAAAAAGTCTGGGGGGTAGTTCTACTTACTCGACCTATGTGCATAGAGTTAGTGTAGATCAGCTCTTCAATTGTGATGTCGTCGAATCTGCCGTCGTCCTTAGGAAGGTTGAAGTATTGAAAGAGTTCCATTGGGTAGTTTTTGGGGTGTCTTCGGGTCACAGGGACATTGTGGCTCGAAGTTCCCAAATTTCTCGTACTTTGGTTGTAAGGGAGGGCGATTCGGTCAAGGAGGTGTTGGTTGTTTGTTGTGGTGGTTGGGAATCGAGGAGTGATTCGGTATAAGGCTTTTTGGGAGGAGGGGCGGAAGAGGATTCGGCCCGCTCCTTTCTCTTCTGTAAAGGGGCGGCGGGTTCTGGAGGTTCGGCTGCGTCGGGTTGGATGATGTTAAGTTCGGTGGGTTAATTAGGGTCGGCGGTCAGGTGTTGAGGTGGTTTTTTGTTATGCGCCTTGACTAGCCTTCGTTTCTTTTTGAAGAGGGCATCTTTTTCAGCCGGCGTCATTTCGAGTGGACTCTTTTCGGTAAAGCCAGGTGTGGGGATGATGGCGGAAGGGTTGACATCGGGTACTGAAGGTGGAGATGGTGGTGATTGAGTCTACCAGAAGAGGGGCTTTGGACGGTTGATTAGTGTGAGGGGCCGCTTCCTCGGTCGGCTCATGAATGTCTTTGGGATATCTTGTCGGGGAAGATGTTTGGCCAATATCTTTGGTTGACTTCGGCTTGATAAGAGAAACTGCAAATAGTGGAGGGTTAGGAAGGGATTGTAACAATTTGATATGTTGAGTTAATGAATCAGATTTGGCTTACGTTTATGGTTGTATAGCCATGTTTGATCGATCAAGAGGTCCATGCTCCACTCTTCTTCGGGCATCTTGGCTATGAGTTGGATTAACTCTTCGGCTCGGCTTCGGGGAAATTTGTCCAGAACGATGTTGGCTCTAGAGGCTTCGGCCCAGTCGGGGATTTTGGGGATTTCAGGTCCTTTGATGTAGAACCAGTGGGAGTGCCAGCCTTTGTTGCTGGTTGGAGTCTTCATCAAGGAGCGTTTTTGAGCTGCTTTGTTCGGTTGCTTATTAATTTGGCGGAACCATGCCTCTCTAGATCGGCCTAGGGTGAACAGGGTGAAAAAGAAGTCCATGGAGGGGTCCACGCCGCATTCTTGGCAGAAGGCGATGAAGCAAATCAGGTGAATGAAGGAGTTCGGGACCAATTGGGCGAATCCGACCCCAATGAAGCTAAGGAAAGTAAGGATGAATGTGTGAAGTGAGAATCAGACCCCGTACTTTAGGGCATACAATGAAACGGTGGTCCAACCGTCAGGTCGCTGGTACATTCTCTCGTCCAGGTTTGGGGAACGGAGTTCATGAGTGAGGGGAATGAGGTATTGTTTGTAACGCCCCCAAAATCGGGTCTCCTCTCTATCCCGACTTTGGTGCGTACGATACTTACTCCAAAATCAGGACTATTCTTAATCCCGATCTAGTGCGTTAGATACCATCTTGATTCAGCTTTACATCATACTAAGATGAAATAATATCTGAAAATGCGGATAATAAAAAAACTTTTTATATCTTTCTTTCTTTCTTTCTTTCGTTCTCTGAATCGCAACCTTTACGATTATCTATATTTCAGAATCATATTTGCTTTATTATGATTCATCTCATCAGAGTAGTCATGAGTATGTTCAACTCAATCCTCAATATGAATTCTTTCTTATATAGTATTATCACTATAGAGCTTTATATTACAAAGCAATCATCACAACATAATCAGAACAGATATTCTTTATTTATTGAATATCTCAAAAATTTACACCTCTGTCAATTACATATATCAAAACTATCAACATAGTTCTATACAACTTCTAATTCAAGAATATTTAATCCTTCGCGTGTCTTCTAATCCTTATCGTCCAGATATTCAAAAATATCTCTTCATATCATTAACATGCAAAAAGTTTATTTTTGCAAGATTGAGCTCGACAGCTCAACAAATTTAACAGTTTTCATGCTTCACGTAGCATAGAATTTCATGCTCAGTTCATTCATTATAATCATTCTACTATGTATATCATACATGCATTATAACTCTAAACAATGCGATTTCATATGCATAATATATCACATATCACATATAGATTGAGTCCCATAACTCAATCAACTTAGTCATAATTTGACTTTCATAATTCATAGAGCATAGTATGAAATTTTAGCATGCTTCTGGAGATTTCATTCATAATACGATAAAGATTACATATAATCAATATCAAATTCATATATCACAAAAGAACTGAAAGACTTGCCTTGTGAGTTGATTACACTTATAACTTATATGCTCTGTGTTGATCCTATACAAATTGAGTATACGTACATACCCACATTAGTTTCACATACTAAGTTCACATACACAATGTAAACTACTTTTATTTTACATTAACTATAATCCTTTGTTATTGTCTTAAAACCATTTCACGTTTCTTTAGAAACTTTGTTCATTTTAACCTTTTTATGCTTAACAAGGTTCTCTCACATTACATCTCGAAGCATAAACCATTTATAACCCGTTTTACGGATATTTCTTATCTTTATTTATAAACTTGAGACCATATGGTTTACGAATAACTTTTATTGCATAAACATGGCCTTACTACATGATTTCTTTAATTTTTGTAATTTTTATGCTTTGGTCGATAGTTTATGAGTTAAACCATGTTATTGCCTCGTACGCGAATGCTTTACTTTATTAATAACTTAGCTTCGCATTTTATCTCGCGAATAATTCGCATTCTGGCTTCGTGTGTGTGTGTATATATATATATATATATATATATATATATATATACACACACCATTATGAAATTCTTCGTTCAAGATATTCGTTTCGAATCCCGGAAACCTTTATACTATCCATTTCATGACCATTATAATTTTAAACGGTTTCATGCATTTCGTTTCGTTACATAACCTGGATAGCTATTAAACACTCACATAAGTCATATCAATATCTTTTGTTTTTGTTTTTGGAAAACTATTACACTCTTTTAGAATCTTTGAGACATTGGCTTAATATAGTCATAAACTTGCAAAAAGTTCCAACACAGCTTTTAAAACACCAATACATTGCATTTACGATCTATACACCTTTTACAATGCATTTACTGGCGTGATATGCATCTATTTGTAAAGTTATAGTCATATAGTGCATTCGTGCCCTACTTTGTACATTAATAGTTTAACTTCGCTTTTGTGTGTAACTTAGACTCCATTTCGCATGTGTAGTAGCTTTCCATGCTTAACGTGTTCATATAACAGTACTTATCTCCAGTTTATATTTACATGAGGCGTATATATGCTTTTGCATATATGCCTCGCCCGTAATGCAAAATCATGCCTTACTTGTTTAACCCGTAGGTAAACATATGCTATTCGTATGTCTTATGCACATACATAGCTTAATGTATCCATAAGTCACGAACTTCGTTTTAAACTCGTTTTTCCCAAGCTTAATATTTTAATTTATCCATTTCATTAGATTTACCAATAATATCATAGTTTAAATATATATAAAACATTAATTTTTTTTTATTAATGTTTTTTATAATTTATTTTCATTGCAAAAAAAAAAATCGGGTCGAAACGGACTAAAACGCCGCATCGCGTCGCATCGCAGCGCAGCTGCCTGCCAGCGCGCTGCCTAGCTGCGGCTGTTGCTGGCCAACTGTTGCTGCTGCAGTTTTGGCTAGCAACCAGCCCGCTTTGCAATTTTCTAACTCCACATCCATATATCCGATTAAAACCAAATTTGAATATGTTGTAGATGGTATAGTATACTATTTTTAAAAAATATAACATGACCCAAACAAGCAACTTATGTTGGTTTTATAGGGCTTCAAAACTGCTCTGCCGAAACAATTTACAAACTGAGCACCAATATGTCATTTACTTTAAAACAGCTTTCCAGTCTAATATAACTTATCTAAATCATTCAATTCACTTCATATAGCATGCATAAAGATGTTCTTGGCTTCAAACCTCACTTAATTCATTTATTTAGGCTTAACAGCCCTCAAGAGAACTTTTAACAAACATCATGCGTGCATCCATTAATTCCCAGATTTTCATATAGGTTGGGACATGGTTTAACTAGGATTTATCATAGAAATCCTTCCTTATACCTCCATAGCATATAGAATGCTCCATCACATCAATTCACAACCCAAGTCAAGTTAATTATCAATTATTCTTTGACAATTTCTATACATTACTTACCTTTACTTTCAATACTCAAAAGAAATGAAGAATTGAGAGTACACTTGAATTGTTTAGGTACTCACCTCAATTTGGATGCTTTGAATCTTTTCCTTGGTCAGTACTTTGCTTTGATACCTCTTCAATTCCAGTGTATGATTTCCACTTTTAGAGAATTGAGGGATGTTTTTAACAAGATTTTGATAATATCTTGTATGAAGACTTAAACTAGGAATTAGTTCTGGAGCGGATGGAATTTAGAATGAAGGAGCTGAGAGTGAGTTGTGTCCTTAGCTGCCTTCACTTCCCAAACGTTTGATAGCTTAATGCCCTCTGTTAGCCTAAAGAGTTGACAGCTCATGCTTGCAAAGGAAATGACTCATCTTCATTTATTTTCTCAGCATACATGGTTTAGTACATATACTTTTATATTTTAATTCCTTGCTCTCAGCATACTCGAGATATATTAACATATCACATACTTTACAGTATACATAAGACATATACCAATATTACATTACTTGGATTTCCATACATAAGTATAACACATTATACTTTCAACATACATTTTAATTTATATATCATAATTACCTATTCCTTCCAAATAAAAATAAAATTAATTCATTTGATAAAATAACCCATTTAGTGGAACGAACCAATTGTATTAAAATAATTAATATTCAATTAATTATTTTAATCCACTTATTTAATGTATACAACTAATTTTGTATAATTAAATTTAATCATTTTCTCCCTTCCATAAATTGTTTTCAACAACTTATTTATATTAAAAATATATAATTTAATATATTCCATCCTAGCATACTTATTCATTTATAAAATGTTAAGTACATTCAGTACTTATCACATGAAATATTTTGTATAGTATATATACATAATACACAATAAATATTATAAAGTATTATACCCATAAATCTTTTCCATAAAAATGGAAGCTATTTATTAAATAAAAATAATTTATTTAATAAAATAAATTTATTATATTAAAATAATTTATTTTCATAAATTACTTTAATACACATACAAAATTATATCTTTTTCCGTTATAAATTGTTTCTAACAATTTACATATAGTAAATATATCATATTATATTTACCATGCACATTCCACGCCTACACGCATATTACAATAATATATGCAGTATAATAAAACACATAATAAATTAAGAAATTTATTTTATTAAATTCTTATTTTATTTATCCGAAATTTTTGAATCGCTACATTCTTCCCCCCTTATAAAGATTTCGTCCTCGGAATCACAAAACAAAACTACCCGAATAAGTGCGGATAGTTCTTTTTCATTTTCTCTTCTAATTCCCCACAATTTATTTCAAATCACAATAAATATATAATAATATATTCAATTATTTTCTTTTCTTTCTATAAATTATTTTCTCACAATTTATTTAACTATAGCAAATATAATAATATATTCACTATATTACATAACATGCATACATTTCACCCAATAAAATGGAGGTTATTAAATATATTTAGTACCACCAATTTACTATATTAAAATAATTTAATATTATAAATTATTTTAATAATTTCCTTCATCATAAAATTGGAACGATACAGAGAAGATTAGCATGGCCCCTGCGCAAGGATGACACGCACTATATCGGGATTAAGAATAGTCCTGATTTTGGAGTAAGTATCGTACGCACCGAAGTCGGGATAGAGAGGAGACCCGATTTTGGGGGCGTTACATTGTTGGCGGATATCAGTGAGATTTTGTTCGGTGATGGAGGATTTGGTGTTGATATGGGTGTATGCCTTTTCGGATGAGTATTCTTGTTGCATTTTTAGTGTATTTCTTTCAGCCTCAGTTCTGATGGGTGATGGGGTGGCAGATGAGGATGCACTGGGAGGAGTATTGACGGCGGTGGGGGAAGGTGAAGGGTTGGTGTTTATAGGGTGGGAGCGATTTCGGAGGGGATTGAGATGGGGGCTTGTGTGGAGGTGGGGTTAAGGTATGTTGTAATTGAAGCGGGAGAGTTGTGAACGAGGTTGGTGGAGTCTGCCATTATTGATCGGTGGGTATTTTTCACCGGAGAAAGCAACAGCTGCAGAAAGGTTGGAGGTGAAGAGAGGGAATGCACAGTTTGGGATGGGTTTTGGGGTTATGGCGGTTAATTTTGGGGAGAGGGGTTTTTTGAGTTAATTGACTTTTGGGTTCCACGCGGTTTTCGAAAAGAGCCGTAATAAATGGGTTGTGTGATAGTGGTGGGGCCCGGTGGTATGAGTTGGCTAGTTTACCGAAGATTTGGGCCTTGGGTTTTCAGGTTTCAATTATTGGGCTTTTAATGATTGAATTCTTCCATTAAATGTTCCATTTAAATGTAAGACTGGGGGGCAATGTTGGAATGTGTTCACATGGGCCCGAAGAATAGGGTGGACTACAGTCCACGTAGAGGTATGTTCCCATGTAGGGATTTATTTTGGAAAGTGTGCGGACTTTAAGGAATCTAAGATTCCTAACTGTACTTAAATTCTAGTTCATAAGGAAAGAGTAAGGATTATATCCGACTTCCTTTCTTTAAGGAGATTGATTTCTATCCAATCATAGGTAATTACCATGATTAAGATTTCTATTACAGTTGGGGGACAGGGCGATGAAGGCGGTGTGATCATCTATAAATACAAGGTTAAACCCTAATTTTACAGGTAATGACTCTTTGCTCACTATAGTGCTAAACCTCCATTGTTAATACCTTGAACAGCCTGTACTTATTCTTACACCGGAGCTATCTCCCGGCGGCACAAACCGCTAGGCTCTTGAGTGTGGTTTCGTTCTTGTGCAGGATTTGGCACGTATTTTGGTGATTGAACGCGCGGTGAAATCTTGGCGTTAACAATCATAAAACGTAGCATGCAGGCAGTACACCATGAAAACCTATTACAATGTTTATAAGTACAAAACAATATTGAATAACTAATGAAAAAGAAAATATGTTTACAGAATTTAGAATGCTGATACAGTTCCAAGCACTACTTCCAAACTTGCATAGATCAATCGAAGGGTAAAAGCGTAGCATTATTTTTGATAAAGAAAATAGTGACATTTTTTTAATTGATCATTAGCCTCCCCCAATTTCACACTTCACATGTATTAGTCCTCACTATCGTGCAAATTTAGTGCATGAGGGAATTTATTTTAGTTAATAAATGTTCAAAATATTTGTTAAAAGACCACCCTTTAAATGAATATAACCCTTTATTTCCACCACTTGTGCATTTTCTATTTTTGATGGAATTTGCAAGTTTTCACACAGATCTCAAACAACACTACCTTCTTCTCTTATCTTCCTCTTCCATTGGAGTTTAGAATGACATATAGATGCTCGTAGATACTCCAATTTACAAGGGAATGAAAACCGTCTACAGATGGGCACCTTTAGAGAATCAGTCATTGTTCATCATGTCTCTTATAATTTACCCTCGACTAAGGAGGACATCTATTAGTATTTTACAAGGTAAAAAGACATTGATCTCTTCCTGTATTATTCTTAATAAGAGGGAAAAAAAAGAATAATTAATTTTTAAATCTACCATTGCCAATGTATTTTAGTTACCTAGTCACTAAGATGAATTGGCCCTCGCCTCTCCCTTTCTCTAATTCACAATCACACTGAAATCTAGGTGTAGATGATAATCCTAAATCGGGATAAGCTTATCTATTTGAATGTCTCAGAAGGTGATATCCATTTTATTAGTACTAATGATCAAATTGCTGATGCATTGACAAAATCACTGTACTACATTCGCTTTGAAGCACTACAAGACAAGAGGGGCTACTGGATATCAACAACCAAAAGTAATTAGTAGTTAGGTAGGATATTGATTTTGGAATTTCTGTAGTTATCACTTAAGTTTCCTTACCTTTGTAGACTTCTGGATATATACTCACGTAGCTATCCTATCTCAGTATATATAGAATACTACTGTTGTAAATGCAATATACAGAAAAATAATAAATCAGTTTACTTCTCTCTCTTGGTTTCAATTTGGTATCACAGCCAGACCATCCTCTTTGTTCCCTGACCACCACACAGTTCTCTATAATGTCCACCATAGATTCCGGCTCCACTTCCTCTACTCCAACTTTCAGCCCTCCTCCTTCATCAACTGCTCTTCTCTCCCAAGCCCACCACTATATTACCCTGAAACTAACTTCTACCAACTATCTCCTATGGCGCACACAAATTGACCCATACCTGCAAGGTCAACGTCTTTTTGGCTATGTCACCGGCGAACTCTCCCGTCCCCCATCTTTCCTGCCATCCACATCTTCCTCCACCGATTCCGCTGCATCTTCTTCTCCCAATCCAGCGGCAGATTCTTGGGATGCCCAGGATAAACTTATTATGAGTCTCCTCATATCCTCTCTCAGTGAAGATGTCATACCCCTTGCAATAGGCCTCACCTCCTCTGCCGAAATTTGGTCTACTCTCTCTGCCGCGTTTGCTAGTCCTTCAAATACGCGTGTGCTTCACCTGTCTATGGAATTACATACTCCACAAACACATGATGAAACTCTATCAGCCTTTCTTCACCATTTAAAACGCGTCTCTAATGAACTATCGGCTTCCGCACGCCCCATATCCTCATCTGATTTCATGGTCACCGTTTTAAAGGGCCTTCGTCCTGAATTTGTGTCCCTCAAATCTGCTCTCTCCATGTTGGATACTCCTCTCCCATTCTCTGTTTTACTCAGCAAATGTCTCAGTCATGAGTTCCTTACTGAACCAACTCTCACTGTTGAACCTCCTACTCCACCACCTTCGGCAAATACCGTTCAACGGTTCCCCAACACTACTTCCCACTCTAACAACTACCGTGGTCGCAGCCGTGGTACACGTGGTCGTGGGCGAGGGAATTTCCGTCCACCTAATTCTCAGTATTCGCCACATTTTACCCGCCCACGTTGTGTGTTCTGTGGTGGTTCCAATCATGCCTCGTATCGGTGCTATTTTCGCCCTCACACAGACAATTCTGCTGGCCTCCTCGGTCCATCTCCTAATTCCCCTTCTCCGACTGCTAATTTGATTGATTCTCCACATTCCACTGTTTCCCAACCCTCTTTGTCGTCTTTACAATGGTACCCTGATACGGGTGCAAATTATCATGTCACACCAGACTTAGCAGGTATCAATCATGTTGATGAGTACAATGGCTTGGATCACCTTCAAGTGGCCAACGGTAATCTTGCTCCTATAAATAGTATCTGCTCAACACACTTCAATTCTCCAAATAAAAATTTTCAACTTTCTAACATTTTACATGTTCCGTCAGCTTCCAAAAGATCATTATCTGTAAACAAATTTTGTAAGGATAATAACGTCTTCTTTGAATTTCACCCTTCTTGTTTTCATGTTAAGGATCCCGTCACCAAGAACACTCTTCTCAGCGGCCCAACTAAGGACGGACTCTACACTTCGCATGTTGACCCTCCCTTCAATGCTCTTTCTGCCTCTCGAGTTTCTCTGTTTGATTGGCATCAACGTCTCGGTCATCCACATGAACGAGTTCTTCGCCAAATTATTTCCCACCATAGCTTAGGCGTGTTATCTAATAAAGGCTTCCCAATGTGTACGTCATGTCACATGGGCAAAGCATGTAGATTTCCTCTTGCTCACAGTTTTTTTTCTGCAACTTCTGTTCTTGAATTAATAATGTGTGATGTTTGGGGTCCTGCTCCCTTCACCTCTTTGCTTGGCAATAAATATTATGTCCTCTTTGTTGATGCTTTTACTAAATTTTCGTGGATTTATTTCATTAAGTTACGCAGTGAGGTTGCCTCTAAATTTCTGCATTTTCAATCCATGATGGAACGTCTTTTCAACTCAAAAATCAAATATTTTCAAACTGATTGTGCTAAGGATTTTTTATCACTTAACTCCCATTTTTCTAAAACTGGCATAATTCATCGACTCTCTTGCCCACATACTTCAATTCAAAATGGCCTTGTTGAGAGACGTCACTGTCATGTGGTTGAAACTGGCTTAACTTTATTGGCCCAAGCCTCAATTCCAGGAATTTTTTGGGACTATGCCTTTGAATGTGCCACTTATTTAATAAATCGAATGCCATCCGCTGTTAATCATAATCTTTTGCCTTTTCAGAAATTATTTTCAAAACCACCAAACTACAATTTTCTGAAAGTTTTTGGGTGTTTATGCTTTCCTCTCTTAAGACCGTATAACAAACACAAATTTGACTACCGTTCTCTTCCGTGTATTTTTTTGGGTTATAGTGCTACTCACCTAGGGTACTATTGCTTTGAACCAACATCCCAGAAAATCTATCAAGCTCGCTATGTCAAATTTGAAGAGAGTCACTTCCCTTTTTCTTACCAACAATCTTCATCACTCTTGCCAAATCCGCCTCCTATTTCCTCCCCTTCACGTCCTTGGGCTTCTGCTCCTACGACATTTATTGCACCCACTTCACCCTCCTATATTCCCCCTGCTGAACCTATCTCCCCTCGGCCGGCACCTCCATTCTCCTCCTCTTCTGTCTCTCCATCTGCCACGTCTCCTACTCCAAAATCCCGTCGTCTTTCCTCTCTGTATACCACCGTGCCATCCTCGCCAACACCATCTCATTCACCACCATCAAACCCAGCCCCTATGCCCATTCAATCATCCTCTCCTACTAGTACGCTGCCGAATCCACAACCACATGTCTCCCCTAACCCTCCTCGTGTCACCACTGATCCTACGTCTACACAACCTCAGCCTTTACCCCGCACTCACCCTATGGTCCTCCGCCATCATAGACAGGCTAATAATGCTTCTATCTTTTCCACCGAGCCCACCTCCTTCCAAGTAGCTAATTCCAATCCTGTGTGGCGTGCAGCGATGCTCGAAGAACTCCAGGCCTTATATAAAAATCAAACTTGGCAGCTAGTTCCCAAAACTCCTGACATGAACATTGTTGGCAACAAATGGGTCTTTCGCATAAAGACTCATGCAGATGGCTCCCTTGCCCGCTACAAGGCACGTCTCGTTGCCAAAGGATATCACCAGCAACCTGGGTTAGACTACTCAGAAACCTTTAGTCCAGTCATTAAACCAACAACTATTCGCCTAATTCTTTCCTTGGCAATCACAAGACACTGGCCCATTCGCCAACTTGATGTTCACAATGCGTTCCTCAATGGTTTTTTAAACGAGCCCGTTTATATGCAGCAACCGCAGGGATTCATTGATGCTACTTATCCGGATTATGTTTGTAAACTTCAACGGTCACTATATGGGTTAAAACAGGCACCCAGGGCCTGGTTCTCACGACTTTCTACTTTTCTCATATCTCGTAATTTTAAACAGTCTCAAAATGATACTTCCTTATTCATCTATAATGACTCTAACATTTATCTCTTTGTTCTTGTCTATGTTGACGATATTTTGATTACAGGAAATTCAGGTCAATCTATTTCCAAACTAATTCTTACTCTTGGTGCTGAGTTCTCCCTCAAAGACTTAGGGCCTTTACACTATTTTTTGGGGGTCGAGGTGGTACACAATAAGTCTGGTCTTCTCCTTTCGCAGAAACAATATACCACAAATATCCTAGCTCGCGCCTCCATGACCTCCTGTAAACCACAACCAACTCCACTTTCTCCATCAGACAAATTATCCAAAAACTCTGGCATCCCATTTGATAATCCTACTCTATATCGCCAAATTGTCGGCTCACTTCAATACCTCAGTCTCACCCGACCTGACATTTCCTTTGCTGTAAATAAAGTCTGTCAGTTTATGCACAACCCCACAGTCACCCATTGGGCTGCTGTCAAACGGATTCTGCGCTACTTAAAGGGCACCTTATCACATGGTCTCTTTTTCTCAGCTAGTGCCTCTCACACTCTCCATGCATTTAGTGATGCGGATTGGGCAGGCAATATAGATGATCGAACATCAACAGCGGGTAATGCAATTTTTTTGGGCAGCAACTTACTTTCCTGGACTTCACGGAAGCAACGCACAGTTGCACGATCCTCAACAGAGTCGGAGTATAAGGCTATTGCTGATGCTGCTGCCGACTTAAAATGGTTCTGTTCGTTGCTCAAGGAATTACGGCTGCCTATTCATCACATGCCTGTGTTGTGGTGTGACAATCTAGGGGCCTCTTATCTTGCTTCCAATCCTGTTTTTCATGCTCGTACAAAACATATCGAGATAGACTATCATTTTGTTCGTGAAATGGTTGCTGCTAAACAAATCTCTATTCAATTTGTTTCCTCTACCGATAATGTTGCTGACGCTCTTACCAAACCATTACCAACCAATCAATTTGTGTACAACCGGACCAAGCTCAAAGTGTCTTCAAGGTTACCCTTTGGCTTGTGGGGGGATATCAACAACCAAAAGTAATTAGTAGTTAGGTAGGATATTGATTTTGGAATTTCTGTAGTTATCACTTAAGTTTCCTTACCTTTGTAGACTTCTGGATATATACTCACGTAGCTATCCTATCTCAGTATATATAGAATACTACTGTTGTAAATGCAATATACAGAAAAATAATAAATCAGTTTACTTCTCTCTCTTGGTTTCAATTCTGGATAAATACAAACTTGTTTTTAAGATATTCAATTCAATTTATTTATTATATTGGTTAGGATAAAATTAGGGGTACATTTAAATACATAAAATTATTCTTAAAAAGTTGTCGTTTTATAATTGTATATTCAGTTTTGAAACAAAGAGAGTAATATCTTTATTCAGGGGATTTGAAAGGTTGATGTCTTTTTCGGTAACTAAGTCTAATTTACCGAATAATAATGAAGTACATTACAAGGGACATACCCCAGGCATAATGTAATATATCCCATTTCTGAAGGATAATCTTAAAAACCAACATAAGATGACAACAAATTTGATAAAGTTATGTCTTCCTTTTTGGTATTCTTGTTTGTAAGATCTGTCTTCCTTTGTGGTTGGTATTCTTGTTTGTAAGATATGTCTTCCTTTTTGGATCCCTTTGCTTGATTAAGACTTGATATTTTAGTCGAGGTGTTTATATTGTAGGCAATCATCTTTGTTGATGATATTGGTTAGGTGCTAAAATCATAAATTTTTCTCATACGAATATATTAGTTCTAAATTCGGAGCTCAGAGAGATGCATAAGTTGTAGGGGAAGAAGTTTATCCTATTTTATGGAGTTTCAGGAGAGTTATATGGGTGTCTCCTACATATATAGCTGGCTCTGAAGTTGTAATGGTTAATTGCTGCCACATTTTATGAGCATGGCTTGAAGATTCATCAACTATATAGCACACAGGCTATGGCATTCACTTATGAGCAAGACGATGCCAGCAGCCAAGAGGAGTGTCAAAAAACACAATTTAAGGATCTGTTTTTTTTCTTATTGGGAAACAACCCTAGTTTAATTTTTATGGCGTAATCCTAAATTTTAAGAATTTGTTTTAAATCCAAAGTATATGCATATCTTAATCTTTTGGTTTAAGTTTTGGAGTTTTAGGTGGGGTGAGGTTGTTTGTTCTTGGAGGGAGTTTCAAATTTTGACTTTTATCATTTAATTGTGTAAGTTGTGTTTTGATTCTTGTGTCGTTTGGGTGATACCTTTATTGGTGAGCGGGTGTGTGACAGTGTGAGGTGTTTATAGGGAGTTTTGTGGCTGATTTGCTCGACTCCGCCTTGTTGTGTCTTAGGTGAGATTTTGTGTTTGTTTTTGGTTTTTAGAGATCTTAATTTTTCTACTATATTTATTTGGGATTCTTGTGGGCGGTGTCCTTGTTTTGTTGGGATTTTTTGATGCTGTCTTTGTGCATTATAGGAGATCCTCTCTTTGGCTTTGGCGGCTGCTAAATATCTTTGTTTTTGTATGTTTATATAATCTAGGTCGGTTGGAGGCTGAGATTTGTGGAGGGAGTTCTTCCTTGTTGTAATCTTTTGATTTATTTGGGCGAAGGGTTCTCTATGTTATGTTCTCCCTTGGTTCATGCCTTAGGCTGGTTAATCTTTTCAGATTTTATGGTTTTCAGGATAAACATCATTTCTTGAGTGAATTGTACTCTGATAGCAAGAGTGTTGAGTGATCTTATTTCTTAACTGCTTGAAGCATCATTTGGGAAACCAAACACCTAGTTGGAATGTATTGAGTAAGATTCAGCAGGGTTACCTGGTGTAAGGCTCTTTGGTATTTGATTTATTATAATTGGGGGAAAGTGATATATTCATATGCTTCATCTCTTTCCCCAAAGAGGACAGACAAAAAATCGTCGCCATAGCATTATTTAAGACCGTCACATAGAGAGAGTACATACAAAACCTTCTGAAATACTACCAACGGCTCTGAACCATCGCCAAAAACAACAGTCTGAAATACTACTTGCGACGGTTTTGAACCATCGCTAAATAAAGGTCCTCCACCTGGACAGCATAGAAATCGTCGGGAACTAATAGCAACGGTTTTGTGGCTATGTCAGACTGATTTTGCCCGCCAGCAACATAATGGTGACGTTTTTGTCAATTTCAGATGTTTTTGCCCCAGCGTAAAAAAAGTCCCTTTTCTCTATGCTACTATTGGAAATCTAATGTAATTAATTGCATATTAGAGCTTAAAATTCTTCTCTTAATTAATACAATCCAAATTACGAGGGCACAAGCCATTATCATCCATTATTTAACAAACAAAAAAAAAAATTCTTATTCTTGTTCATATTTTCTACAACTTCGAGGATAAGGAAATTCTCCGACTCTCAAATGTGTCATCTATATATTTTGATTAAAACCCGAAGCAAGAAGATATGTACGGTATTCAAAGTGAGGCTAACAGAATTTTCTACCAAAAGTAATTTTCCAACCTCTCCGCTTCCTCTTTTGCTTCTCCATGTTTTACAATATTCCTATTTTTATCCTCGAAGTGTTAAGTTTTCCGCTTTTTCTGTATTATCATTCATGTTTAAGGATCTTCCTATTTTATCTTCTGGGTTATCCTCCGAGTTTAAATTTGTAAACGATTTTCTAGCTTCAATGACATTCTTATAGGACCACATTATATATTCTACTTTTGGCTCCCTCCCAACCAATTGCGTTCATCTAAATTTGTAAACGATTTTCTAGTTTTAGAGACATATTCTTGTAGGACCACATTATATATTCTACTTTAGGCTCTGTCCCAGCCAATTGCGTTCATCTTGTCCGCGAGAATTCCATCGGTCAACAACGTCTTCGCCCACCTTAGATTATTTTTCTTTGCGACTATTGTCAAAATACAAAATTAATTTCTAAAACTAATAATGTATTATAAAAATAGAAAATTGATATGTACACATAAAAATCTTATATTTTCAAAAGAGTTCTCTCACATGAATACATAAATACTGAGTAGGACTCACGTCTACATAAAAGAGACTCATCAAGAAATATCATGTGAAAATATCAAACATAAAATTTAATGAAACTGATATTGTCTTAATGTGAAAATATCAATTTCTTAAAATTACTAAAAATTTACAATTTTAAAAATAAGATTTTTTTTGTGTGAAGTGGACGTAGTATCACAAACACAACATAAGTAATTAAGAGCTAAATTTAATGTTAACAGAAGGCTGAGATCCACAAAGAACCTAGCCTCCTCTAAAATTAATTAAGGACCATAACATATTCAGCCAAATATTCTCTAGTTCAATATTGCTAAAGACATTAATTACTGTAAAAATAAAAAGTTAAAAAAAATAAAAAAATTAGCCATCATCCAGTCCACATTACTTTGTTCTTTGTGTTGCCAAACATAGCAGTACAATTAACGATTTCGGAATGACAAGGTTAATATAAGATCTAAACTAATCTAAGTAATTAAATCAGGGTTTTCAGAGTTTGAGTTTGTGAAGATGGAGATAAATCTACACTTTGTAGAGATTATGAGGCAGTTAAATACTTTTTGTCTTTGACAGAAATGCATTAATGCGTTGACCAATTTGCAAATAAGTTGTTATAGTTTGTTATAGCTCTTTTTCCATTCACATCTTAAATATACACAAGTCCACTTACATAAGTTGGCACATGTATGTGTGTGCTTCAACTGGAAACTAACAATCAGATTATGTAATTGTTATATGAGATTTAGTTAATAAATGTTCAAAACATTCATTAAATGACTACCCTTTAAATGAAAATCACCCTTTAATTTCTTCAAACCACCTTTCTTTTCGTGAATTTGCTGGTCTCACACAGATCTGAAACAACACCCTCTTCCCCTCTCTTCCTAAGCAATGTTTCCCATGGATCAGTCTAGAATGGCATGGGTATCTGTGAACAGAAACTCCACTTTGGTGCGTCAAAGGTCTCGACTCAATCCATTTGCAAGAGAATGGAATCCGTCTACAGATAGTGCACCTTTAGAGGATCGGTCATTGTTCATGACTTTCTCTTATGGTTTACCCCTGACCACAGAGGAGATCCACCAGTATTTCACAAGGTTAGTTAACAAAAACATTGATCTCTTCCCGATTTGTTCTTTATAAGAGAAAGAAAAAAAAATGGTTGATTTTTAAATCTAATAAATACCTTATATTTTATTTGCCTAGTCTCAAACAGAGTTCCATTAGTCCAACCCTTAAAAATAAGTTGTTATAGTTTGTTATACTCTGTTGATTTCAAAATATAAGGTCAATTTTAATTTTTTGAATTTAATTTAAAATATTTTAAATTCAAAATTAATATAAATTCATTTAATTAACCTCATTCAGTACTATTACTACTGAAAAATAAATTGGTAATACAATGAATCTGAGTAGAAAGTCTTTCTAATTCTTTAACCACATTAGTACGTACGTGTAATAATGTTTAATGTTTTGAGTTTATCTAGTTCGTGTATATATGCACCAATTATATCACATATGAATCTCATGTAGATGTAAATGCCTTTTGTATTCAAGCATTTTTTATCAAGTGAAATCAAGTAATTGTCCTCCCAAATTTCTTCTCTTCCTCCTAGTCTCTCCTTATTTTCAAACAAAGTGGTATTAAGAACTATGTATTTTGGTAAATAAGATGCCAACGAGTATGATACTTGGGTACTTCGGGTGAAAGTAAATCTTGAGGCACAAGGTGTATGAGATGTTGAGTTCAAAGAGACTCAAGATTAATCTACTTTGAATGTAATCTACATTAAATCTTGAGGGACAAGGTGTATGCGATGTTGAGTTCAAAGAGACTCGAGATTAATATCTACTTTAAATCTTGAGGGACAAGATGTACGAGATGCATTGAAAAAGAATAGGTTGAATGATCAATATGTTATAACTATTGGCACTATGCTTACAAAGGAGAGGGAAGTGATGATAAAAATTTGGGGTATCTTGATACCCGTGCATATTGAGTTTGTTTAAAGAACTCAATATGCCACAAGAAGAGTCAGCGAAGATTCTTGTTGATAAAATGCATGTTGGGAATTATTTTGGTGAATAATTAATTAATTAATTAATTTTATGATCGTATATAGTAAGCATATCGATACGAGGGATCATTTATCATTTTGTTCGGGAGATATTGTTAATAAAGAAGTGGAACTCAATTAGTGTGTGAAGTCTCAAGATCAAGTTGGCCATATATATTCAAAAAAACTCATCAAAGAAGATGTGTTTTACAAGTTCAGGAATTTACTCGGATTAACAAGTTTAAGAGGGGTTTTTTGAATTATTTTTTTAAAAAAATTCATTTGACAATTTGGTTCATGTTCATGTTCAGTGTTTGAATTTCTCTAGTTCATGTATGCATGCATTTAGATGAATCTCATGTACGTATAACTAGCCTTGTACTCAAGCATTTTCTGATCAAGTGAAATCAAGTAATTATTCTCTCGATTATGTTCAATTCCTTCTAGTTTGCCATTATTTTTCCACAAACACGAATATTGTAAACTATCAAAAATCTACAACTAGTCAAAAAATTATTGACTTCAAAATTTAAATGAATCATATCAATTATAAATTTAAAAATACTTCAAAAATTGATTTCGATAAAAAGTAAATCCATCGAAAGAGAGGGATTATAAGAATATTAACTATTTTGACTTATTATTTTAAATGAGTACTTTCTCCGTACATATATAACTTGTTGAGTCTTTTGTAACTGTGTAAGCAGAACATATGGAGACTGGATTGAAGACATATATGTGCACTACCCGAGAAATGGAGGTCCTCCGGAATTTGCAAAAATTCACTTCAAAACATTGTCAGCACGGGCTATTATATTACGTAATAGGGAGCAGGTAAAAGTTTTTGTTAATGGCCGACCCATGTTATTGAAGAAATTTAAGCCTCGGAATCCAGCCTCCTCTTAGCTTTGAATACTATGTATTTCACCTGTTTGAGATACATTTTTTCTTTTTAAGTTCGTTATAAAATAAAAAGACATGTTTCCTTTAAAATTATAAAATACATGATTTTCTTAATTTTTATTGTTATTTCAATCATCACACCATCACTACTCTACTCTTAGCTAACTATTAAGGGTGCATTTTGAAAATATAAAATTATCTTTAAAAACTTTGTTTTTCTAAGAATTTGATATCTATCATTTAAAATAATAATTAGTTCATGTGTTTAGTGATGAAGAATGTTTGGGATTAAAGCTTAGTTGAGTTGGGAGTTATTTATCAATAATGTTTTTCTTGTTTAGCTAATGCTATGTGATTTGTGTGCAATCACATAGAAACCACTGAGTATCAATTTCTTTAAAAAAAATATAAAAAAAATAAAAATCAGAAAGGATTGCACACACACCAGTTATCTATTTATAGTTGCTTCTTTCTTATTTTTCCTCTTGAGTTGCACATGAAAGAATAAACATACAAAAGAAATAAAGCTTATTCTGTATATCTCTGTTTCAGTCACCTTTACACACATAGTTATCCAATGTATATACACATTGTCGACGCCGGTTTTTCGTCCTTTCCGATTTTAGCCTTTTGATTAGATGATGTTTCGGAAAAGGTCGGCATTGATGTCGACGGGATTTTGAAAATTCGTTTTTTATGATGAGCCAATTAACCAGAGTCACCAGTTGGTATATTTAAAATGGATGTACCAACTCATCCGAGTTTCATTTTTCTAAATCGCTGGCTCATATGTGACTCCGAATTAATTGATCTGCGAATCGAGATTCATAGAGTTCGATGGCTTGCTTAAGCGAGGGGAAGGTGTTAGGCACACCCCGACTTCCGTGAAACACGGTTACCGCAATCTCGATGCTTTCCTATCCTTTAATTCATGAAATGTGTGTGTATGCGCGCGCGCGTGTGTGTGTGTGTGCCTATGTGAATGTCGTGGTGAGTTTGCATGAAGAATCATTTGGATTTTTTAGGGAAAATCGTGCTTTGGGAGTGCTTTAGAATGTCCTTCGGCTTGTACGAGAAAGCTTTATGAGAAAGGTTTGATTTTAATTGTCAAAAGCTATGAGATTTTCATTAGGTGTCGTTTTGGCAAAAACAAGAGTTTTCTAAACCTTCGTCAAAATAGGAATCGAGATCTATACGTTGCTTTCGTAACTCAAATGATGGGCAACTTCTAGAATCTCTTTAACCCTATGCACAACGGTTTAATAAAACGTTACTTATTTATAAAATCATTTTGTGTGATGTTTTGGAAAACGATTTTTCTTTGCCTTCTCGTTAAATAGAAATCGACATTCATTAGCACTCCCAATTTCTTATCCTCGTGATGCTAATAACCTAGTTTGATTGATTTTATGAAAGTCTTCATTGTTTAGCTTTGAAATCAATTTTTAGGTCGTAAATCAAATCAAGCATTAAAACGCATTGGGGCTATTCATGGGCATGTAAGCCATCCAAATAACCCCAACGCCCACAATCACATACTTCACTATTACGGGGGCCTTAAACCCGATTTTCAACTTAGTATCGTTTTAAGGCCCGACGATTACAATCTACAATAAAGGATTACATACATCAACATTGTCCATCATCGGATTTGGACCACGGGGTCGCGTTCCTAGGCTCACATCCACAATTTATACACACCTACGAAATGGATACTACAAAATTAAACAACCTAAAATCGCCAAATGGATATCATCGGGCCATTAGGAAGAATTTCGTTCCATTTGGAACCCTCACTAATAGTCCTCAATCCATGGATCCACAACAATATGCAAGAAAACTACATTTCACATAACCCAATGGACAAGAAGATTAACAAAATGATATGCAAAAATTGCTATAGAAATGGTCTTTTCATCTTGCAAATATCACCAAGATGTGTGCAAATTTGAGTATATCAATAGAGTAGAAATTATCTTGGATATAATCTCACAAAAGAAGTATAAATCCCGTCTTTTTTCTCTCTTTTCTCTCTTATTTTGTTGCAAATTTTTGCTATTTTTCTCCCTATTTTCGAGCCGCTGTTGTGCTGTTTTTCTTCTTCTCCGCCTCCTCCTCTCTTTGCTGCTGCTGCTCTCCTGGATGAAATGAAGAAACTGAGCTGAAATAGGCTGCCTTAGGGCAGCCGCAGATTGATCTGCGGCTGGCCTCGGTTTCTCCGCGCCCGCCGCGCACTTAGCTGATTTCCTGGTTTCGAGTCCCGTGCGCACCATTTGGCCGCAGATCAATTCGCGGCTGGCTGGCTTGACTTTCTCGACTTTCGTGCTACACCTCGATTCTCGTGTCGTGACGTCGGTTTTCGCCGACAGGCTTGTATTTTGCAGTCCGGGAGTCACTAGGAGACGTGCCCCAGCATTCGGGCATGCTCATTTCGGACGGCTCTGCTGTCACGTCGGTTTTGATTTGCAAATCGTTGCGGTGGCGTCGACTGTTCGTACTTGCGCCCATCCTTCGCTCTCGTAGGCCGGCTCAATGGACGAATTTGCCCTCCTGTCAGGGTTAGTATACGAAGTGCAAAATTTGGGTGTCTACACACATGTGGAAGCCATCTAGACTATAATGTAGGGATATGCCTGATCTCCTATGCTAGAAATAAGGAATTACCTAAACTAGAATCAGGGGATTTACAATTGTCAAGCTATAATTAAGATAATTTACAAATAATTAGCGTAAGATACAAATAATATCCTAACGACATGTTACTGGTTGTCTTCACCCCCCCTCAAGCGCAACGGTATGGAATGGAGGTTAAGCTTGGAGCACAGGAACAAAAAACGGGAACGTGTTAATCCTTTCGTAAAAATATCTGCCAGTTAAAATTCAGAATTAACAAAATGGATGGATAGATGTCCTGTTGCAACTAGTTCCCTAACAAAATGATAATCGATTTCGATGTGACGAGTACGAGCATGAAACACCGGATTACGAGCTATGTGAATAGCTGAAATATTGTCACAGTACAGTTTCGGGGAACATGAGAATGAAATGCCAAGCTCTCTAAACAGGAAGGTAAACCACCGGAGTTCCGAGGCTGTAGTAGCGAGAGCACGATATTCCGCTTCACTACTAGAACGAGAGACAGTGACTTGTTTCTTGGCTGTCCATGAGAGTAAATTGGGACCAAGAAAGAGACATGCACCAGTAGTGGAGCGACGATCGTCCGGGTCTCCAGCCCAATCGGCATCTGAAAAAACTCGTAGAGACATTTCTGTGGATTTTTGAAAAGTGAGGCCCAGTGTTAGTGAACCTTGGAGATATCTAAAAATCCTTTTGACGGCTTGAAGATGTGATGTGCGAGGAGAATGCATGAATTGACAGACTTGGTTCACAGCAAAGGCAATGTCCGGACGAGACAGAGTAAGGTACTGAAGTCCACCAACCATACTGCGATAAGTGGTGACATCGGTTAACGGATCACCTTCGTGACTTGATAATCGAGAATGTGCAGGAAGTGGGGTGGGGGAAGGCTTACAGGATTCCATGTTGAATTTTCGAAGCAGGTCTGAAGCATAACGGGCTTGTGAAAGAGTGAGATGACCGGCTGCCCGAGTAACTTCAATGCCTAGGAAGAAACTTAGTGCACCCAACCGGCGACTATCAAAAGTAGAACACAAGACATCTATGAATTCATTGATTTTAGCAAGCGAATTTCGGGTCACAATAAGATCATCAACATAGACTACCAAAATCAATGTTATTGAGCCAGCATGCTTTATGAATAAGGAGGGATCTGAGCGGCTATTTGCAAACCCATGATTTGTAAGAAAAGCTTGAAGACGTTGAAACCACGCTCGAGGTGATTGCTTGAGGCCATAGAGTGCACGTTGGAGTTTACACACATGATTAGGACGTAATGGATCAACAAATCCAGGAGGTTGAATCATGTACACATCTTCATTAAGAACACCATTGAGAAAGGCGTTGCGAACATCAAGTTGTTGCAATGGCCAGTCATGACTTAGAGCAAGAGCAAGCACCGTTCTGATGGTAGAAGGGCGAACAACGGGACTGAAGGTCTCGTCATAGTCAATACCCTCTTGTTGTGTTAATCCTTGAGCCACAAGTCGTGCTTTGTGGCGCTCAATAGAGCCATCTGCCTGTCGCTTAACCCGATATATCCAACGACACCCAACCACATTATGAGAAGGAGATGATGAAACTAATGTCCAAGTTTTGTTTTTATGCAGAGCATCAATTTCGTCTTTCATCGCTTGTTGCCAATGGGAGTGTTTGGATGCTTGACGAAAGGTGGCTGGTTCATGGAATGGAGAGTCAGAAGAGATTGCTGAAAGAGCCTCAAGAAGAGAATAGCGAGATGTATTGGCAAGGAGTTCATTGATGTTGCGAGTTTTACGCGGTGGAGTGGAACTATCGTTGCTTGAGTTTGAGTTGTCTATCGAAGAGGAAGAATGATAGGGGATTGGACTTGTAGAGAAGATAGTCGGATTTTGTTGTAGGCCTACTGGAGATGTTGGTGTTACCAATGGAATGGATAGAGATTTCGTGGATTGTTGGATAGAGTTTTGTTGGGAATGATGAGGAACAACAGATTGTGGACCATTTGAACTTGGCAGTGTGACCAGCGGAGTGGTGTTAGAATTAGGACTAGAAATTATTGTTTGGGCAGGTGTCATGGTGGGTGGAATGGGGCTAGAAATGTGGCTAGAAAGTGGTAGAACATTGGACACAACACCGTTAGACTTGGGTGTAGTCATAGAAGAAAAGGGAAAAGAGGTTTCATCAAAGCGCACGTGTCGGGAGATGTACACACGATTAGTTAATGGGTCAAGACACCGGTATCCCTTATGATTTGAGTCATAACCGATAAACGTACACTTGATAGATTTTGGCATTAGCTTGTGTTTATTATATGGAACAAGGTATGGGAAACATGTGCAACCAAAAATCTTGAGTAAAGTGTAGTCTGGTTTGCGGTTAAGCAATCTTTCAAAAGGGGACATATGTTTGAGTTGACACATAGGTAATCGATTAATCAAAAACGTGGCTGTGGAGAAAGCCTCAAGCCAAAATGAGAAGGGCAATTTCGCCTGATTAAGCAAACACAAACCCATTTCCTCAATGTGTCTATGTTTACGCTCTACAACACCATTTTGTTGCGGGGTGTGAGGACATGAAATTTGGTGATGAATACCGTGAGTTTTGAGAAAACTTTAAAATGAGGCATATGTGCGAAATTCAGCTCCCCCATCGGTTTGAATGATTTTAATTTTTGGGTTGCCACTGTTTGATTTGAATAAAAGGTTTTCTATCATTGTTTTGAAATTAGAAAAAGTAGAGAGTACTTCTGATTTTCTGAACAAAGGGAAAATCCACGCATATCTACTATAATCATCCACAATTGATAGGAAATAGCGAAAACCAACATTAGATGAAACAGGAGATGGACCCCAAATATCTAAATGTAATATTTCCAATGGAGAAACTGTAATACGAGTACTTGAATTAAAAGACAATCTGCATGATTTTCCCAAAGGACAAATGTGACAACTGAATTTAGGATTATGAGAACCATGCAACAAAATTTTTGAATTATGGCACAAATATTGTAAAACATCATTGGAGGGATGTCCAAGTCTAGAATGCCAGACGTCAGATGTTGCACGTTCTCCAATAGTGGCAAGATTGGCACTGGATGGTGATGAAGAGTTGAGATAATATAAGCCATCAACACTAGTTCCAGAAAGGAGAATATTCTGTGTCTGGTTGTCCTTGATGCGATATCCATGTGAATCAAATTCAAAATAAACATTATTGTCACGAGAAAATTGACGAATAGACAAAAGATTTTTGTGCATACTTGGTACGCAAAGAACGTTAGAAAGTGAGAAAGATTTATTTGATGATGTAAGTACTGAAGAACCATAATGAGAAATGGGGAGATGTGAACCATTACCAACAATGACTGAAGTACTACCTTGATAGGGCTGAGGATGGGTGAGATTTGTGGCTGAAGATGCCATGTGGTTTGTGGCGCCAGTGTCCAAGCACCAAATTGTGTCCCATGTTGGTGTGGAGAGATGTGCTTCTGCAGTGAATGGTGTGCGAGAATTGCGTGGACATTGTTTTGCTATGTGGCCTGATTGATCACAGAGTTGACACACTATGGAGTCTCGGGAAGATAGGTAGTGAGGTACAATGGAGGGAGTAGGAAGGATATGAGGACCATTGTTTGGGATGAAGCGGGAGGATTGAGAACCATGTTGACGGTTGAAGTTGTTGTGGCGGTTAGGGTGGTTTCGGTTTGAGTCATTGAACTGTTTATTGCGATTTTGGGTGGTAGACAATCCAGGTTTGCGATTTCTAAATTCAGCACTTTGGTGGAAGTTGGGAGTATGAGTGTGTTTATTTAGTGAGGCAGCGGAGGTGGTGTTCATGTTTTGCTGTGATTCAGCAACAAGGGAGGTACGAGGAGAGATGGAAAGGGAGGAAAAACGAGATTGTAGAGTCTCTTCTTGGATGAGAAGTTCATGAAATTCATCAAATGAGACATGTGGGTGGAGATGGAAAGAAGTGATAAACTCCTTGAATTCAGTACCTAGTCCATCAAGTACATGATCAATGAGATCACTTTCTTGAATTACACAACCTGCAGAGGCTAGAGAGTCGGATATTGATTTTGCGCGGAGAAGAAAATCAGATATTGTGGTGTTAGAGTCTTTCTTAAGAGTATGAAGATTATTTTTCAACGTACGAAGATGGGTCTTAGACGAAGATGCAAAGCGGTTGTGAAGAATGTCCCAAGCTTCGGGAGCAGTTTTGCAAGAGACAAGAAGGTTTTGAACAGAAGGAGAAACGGTGGCTCTAATCTATGTAAGAACTAGACTGGTGGCACTTCTCCATTTGGTGTATTCGGGGTTAAGGGTTTTATCATCCAATTTTTCGACTGGACAATTTTTGTCCTGAACAACATGTTCAAGAGAGTGAGTGCACAGGACGGCAAGAAATTGAGAACTCCAATTAAGATAATTCTCTTTGGTTAGGATGGTGTTAGATAACAGGGACTGAGGATTGAAAAGCACAGGAAGAGCAGGAGAGACAGCAACAAATGATGGGGAAGAGACTGCCGCAGATGAAGAAGGAAAGGAAAAGGCTTCTGCCATGATAAGAGAAGAACAGTAGGGGCTGTTAAGCAAACATCTCTGATACCATGAAAGAATAAACACACAAAAGAAATAAAGCTTATTCTGTATATCTCTGTTTCAGTCACATTTACACACATAGTTATCCAATGTATATACACATGTGAAAGCCATCTAGACTATAATGTAGGGATATGCCTGATCTCCTATGCTAGAAATAAGGAATTACCTAAACTAGAATCAGGGGATTTACAATTGTCAAGCTATAATTAAGATAATTTACAAATAATTAGCGTAAGATACAAATAATATCCTAACGACATGTTACTGGTTGTCTTCAGCACAGACCATTCTTGTATTATGGTTCAAGAACTGTGCGAAAATATGTGCTCTACTGTAAATTGATTAGAACTTATAAATTATATCAATTTTGAATTTCATATTAGTGCTTAAAATTTTTCTCTTAACCAATAAAATCCAAATTCTGAGAGAAAAAGCCATTATCATCTATTACATATATCCATCTCTTTTGTTTTTTCCTTACTCTTGTACCTGATTGCTACAATTGAGGTTACTAGCAAAGATATTGGGAAACTTACTAATCAGAATCACTAAATGCAATATTTGTTTCATGAGATTTGGACTTAGATTTATTTTCGGTTACTACAAGAAACACAAGAATCAGCGACGAGGTTTTACGACGCCCAAATGCTGCCATTCTGTTGTTCACACCGAGTCCATCGCATTGAAAACAATACGTATAACCTGCAACGAACTTCGGTATTGGTGAGTGGGGGAAAACTGAACTGTGACGGCTGTGCCCATTTAAGCAAATTTTAAAAATCGCAAATGAGGGAATCAACGACACCTTATCCGTGTAAACTAAAGAAACAAATTTAAAAATCTTGACAAGCTCCGGTTTTCATATCCCTATTCAGTTCACTTCTCTTTCCTTAATTTCTCTCTCCTTCTGCTAATGGATTCTACCCTTAGCAGTCAGGGATGAAGGCAGGTAGGAGGTAATGGGGTCAATTGACCCCACTGATTTTTTACTTTTGTTTTACAATACATGACAAATTTAGAAAATTTCATAATAATTTTGACTTTAACCGCAAAGAAAAAATTCACGGACTAATGGAGGAAGGTATGACAAATCTAGCATTCAATGTTATAACTATTGGCACTATGCTTTCAGGTGTAAATTTGGCATAGTTGAAGAAGGGTCCAATTTGGTTGATAATGTGGAACCTTCTTTCTTGTTGGCTTACAAAGGAGAAGGAAATGGTGATACAAATTTGTGATATCTTGATACCGGTGCATATTGAGTTTGTTTAAGAACTCAGTATGCCACGTGAAGAGTCAACGAAGATTCTTGTTGATAGAATGCATGTTGAGAATTATTTTGGTGAATAATTTATTTATTTATTTATTTTTAATTTTTTTTTATGATAGCATATAGTAAACATATCGATACGAGGTATGATTTTGTTTGGCACATAATGTTAATAATAAAGAAGTGGAGCTCAATTAGTGTGTGAAGTCTAAAGATCAAGTTGGCGATATATTCACAAAAGTCATCAAAGAAGATGTGTTTTAAAATTTCAAGAATTTACTCAGATTAACAAGTTTAAGAGGGGTTTTAATGAAATTTACTTTTTGCTGGATTTAAAAAAAAAAGAGGAATAAAAAAGAAGAGAGGGAATGTTGAAAAATAAACACAGTGGTATTAAGAGATGTATTTTGGTAACCGAAATCATAAAGGCCATGGAAGAAGCCATTTTGGAGTAGTAGCTGTGTATTCAGTATTCACGCGAGCTTAAAATCCCAAACGGCGCACAGCAGCAACAACAACAACAATTGCTGAGGCGAAGCTTTTGAAAGAGAAGTGCTTCTTTTTTACACTAATAAAACCCTAGATAAGGCTGAAGCTGCTAAACGGAAACCCGAATCCTAATACTAATTAATTGGGCCAATGTCGAATTCTGGGCAGCCTCAGTTCAGATACACGCAGACGCCGTCTAAGGTGCTCCACTTGCGGAACCTGCAGTGGGAGTGCACTAAAGAAGAGCTCGTCGAGCTGTGCAAACCCTTCGGCAAGATCGTAAACAGCAGGGTGCAATGTCGACGCCAATCGCAATCAGGCCTTTGTCGAATTTGTAACTACCCCGCTCTCTATATTACTATATCTACTTTGTGAGGCAAAAATTATGGTTTGTTTTTTCAATTCAGATATGTTTGAATTCTACTGTATGTATTTATGACAGACTGAATAAATAATTTAGTGGGTAAATATTGGTTTATGTTGTGGTTTGCTCTTATTGGAAGCAGAAGAGGAGGGAAGTAGAAGAAGAGGTGAAAGTCCGAAGAGACGCATTGATTAATTTTACAAGTCAACGAGTTTTCTCATAATAACTAACTAAGACAACTCAGCAATTTTTCTAATTGAAAGGATCGTCTTACATGTTTTTATATATAGGGGTTGATTTTGATTTTATTTTTTATTTTTTGTTCGGGAAAATAAATTTTATTAAACACCTTAAAGAAACAATACAATAATGATGGTGAGTCCAAAAGTTTTGAATAAGACCACTAAAGCAGTACAAATTATTAGACCTTATAATTTATCTTTACTTCGAAGAGCATATTAGAGCTTAAAATTCTTCTCTTAATTAATACAATCTAAATTACGAGGGCACGAGTTATTATCATCCATTCTTTATCAAAAATAATAATTTCTTCTTATTCTTGTTCATGTTTTCTACAACTTCAGGGATAAGGAAATTCTCCGACTCTCAAATGTGTCATCATCTATATCTTTTGATTAAAACCCGAAGCAAGAAGATCCGTATGGTATTCAAAGTGAGGCTAACAGAATTTTCTAGTAAAAGTAATTTTCCAGCCTCTCCGCTCCCTCTTTTGCTTCTCCATGTTTTACAATATTCCTATTTTTATCCTCAAAGTGTCATGTTTTCCACTTTTCCTGTATTATCATCCATGTTTAAGGATCTTCCTATTTTATCTTTCGGGTTTAAACATCTTCCTAGGTTATCCTCCGAGTTTAAATTTGTAAAGGGTTTTCTAGCTTCAGAGACATATTCTTACGGGACCACGTTATATATTCTACTTTTGGCTCCCTCCCAGCCAATTGCGTTCATCTTGTCCGTGAGAACTCCATCGATCAACAGCGTCTTCGCCCACCTTAGTTTACTTTTTTCGCGACTACTCTTACAAAACAAAAATAGTTTCTAAAACTAATCCTCCCTCAATCCTCAAAAGGATGAACAAAAATATAATTATTTTTATCCCCAAAGGACGAGATAAAATACATAAAATGAAGGGTAATTGTGTCATTTAATAGGGTCCATTATAATAAAAAAAAAAATTATTCATCACTTTATGAATTTTGTGAGTTTTATTTAATCTTTTTCCACTATTTTTGTTTTTTTTAATGTGTGAAATTTGTACTTTTTTCATCCTTTTGAGGACAGACAAAGTAATCAATACTAATATATAACAAGCCATAAGGCGATCCCAATCTAAGTCGACTCTTAATTAATTAAGAGTCAATTTCGTTCATGCCGAGTTATTTAATTGAGATTGGTCTAATTTAAACTAAATTGACTTTGGTCTAAATTCACTTACGTACAAATACAATCTGAGTTAACTTCATTCTTACGAGTCAGATCCAATTTGGTTTGTAAGATCGAAGAATAGTTCCCTCCCAAATCTCTTTTTCTCCCAAAAAAAATAACTCTTTCTTTTCTCATATTCTCATTTATTCTCCTGGTGGAATTCAAGGTGCATGAAATTATTCAACCAAATGTTTTTCCCAAAAACAGTTTGGTAAGGTGGTATATAAGATGAACTCACCTTAATCTTTGTTCTTCACTCCATAGCCGTAGCCCATTAGTTTCTGCACCTCAATTCCTTAATACTCGTCAGCATCAGATCTTCCTCATAGTCCACGTACGAGATTGATGATAACGAAAGGCGAAAGAAAATAGCACGAAATCACTACACTTCGGAACCATGCTTGGGTAATTTGAGGAAGAAAAAAAAAATCTGATTACAGAGTGAAGAATTGGAGATCCCTTTTGGTCTTGGTATCCTATTTCATTTTTGGTTTAGTCTCTATTTAGTTTATATATCTAAATACTCCATATGTTTAATGGAAATCCTTAAATCAATGGTACGGTTAACTCCATTATTTTTATTAGCTTTAAGGAAGATAACCCTCTATGGTTGCTTCTCCTTTAGCACATTGGTGCTTTCATCTTGGGCCTTGGGCCAAATCCTGAATCAGGTTGCATTATTTTTTGATGACGACTGAATGTAGGTCAGTGGCTAAGGTCAAGTTCAGATTAATGAGCGGTGGGTCCGTGGGTCCGATGATAAACTATTTTTGTGGAGTAGAAGTACCATAATTTAGTGCGTATAAAATTGTGTATATAACTTATTGTAAAAACTTATAAAAATTAAGGTCATGTATCTATAATTTATTATTTGGTTATATATATATAGGATAAGGATCAGGTGCGGGATCTCGCATTTTGTTAAAATGCGGGATTTTTTTTTTTTTTTTGCTTTTTTTTTTAAAACAACTAAAAAAAATAAATAAATAATTATGGAACTGAAATTTTTACATAATACAATGTTTTGAGCGTACATACATGTTTTGTTATATGTATCCAAATCACGCTCAAAACATTGTATTATGTAAAAATTTCAGTTCCATAATTATTTATTTATTTATTTTAGTTGTTTTAACAAAAAAAAAGCAAAAAAAAAAAAAAAAAAGTCCCGCATTTTGTTAAAATGCGGACTCCCGGACTGGATCCTCATTGTGTATATATATATATATATATATATATATATATATATATATATATATATATATATATATATATATATATGCGCATGTGTGTGCGCGCGTTAGCGCGCTACGGGTTACATCTACACAAAAAAATAATATGTGAAGAAACTATTGGTACTGTAGTGCAAGTTTGTCTGTGCCTTGCATGGGTACCATGCTTGTATATTATAAAAATAAAAAAAATTGACATTTTCACATGAAAATCTAATATTTTTCAAAAGAATTTTCTCACATGAATACTAAGTAAAACCCACGTCTACATGAAAGAGACTCATCAAGAAATATCTTTTCTTTATGTGACAATATCAATTTCTTAAAATTACTTAAAGTTTACAACTTAAAAAGTGAGATTTTTTATTTTATTTTATTTTATTTGTTTTTGTGAAGTGGACGTAGTATTACAAACACAGCAAGTAATTAAGAGCTAACAGAAGGCTGAGATCCACAAAGAACCTAGCCTCCTCTAAAATTAATTAAGGACCATAACATATTCAGCCAAAAAATTTCTAGTTCAATATTGCTTAAAGACATTAATTACTGTTTAAAAAAAAAAAAAAGAACTGACCATCAACCAGTCCACATTACATAGCGGTACAATTAACGATTTCGGAATGAAAAGGTTAATATAAGATCTAAACTAATCTAAGTAATTAAATCAGGGTTTTCAGAGTCTTGATCAGTTTGTGGAGATGGAGATGGAGATAAGTCTGCACTTTGTAGAGATTATGAGGCAGTTAATTACTTTTTGTCTTTGACAAGAATGCATTAATGCATTGACCAATTTGCAAACAATCAAAAGCAATTTTAGTCTCTAGGAAAAAGTTGTTGAAAATGATGTTTATAAATTATTTATTTAAAAAGGGAGTTACCGGTGGTTTACTTGGCTATATACCATGTTTAAAGCATAATGATCTTTTTCCGTTCACACCTTAAATATACACAAGTCCACTTACATAAGTTGACACATGTACCTGTGTGCTTCAACTGGAAACTAACAATCAGATTATGTAATTGTTATATGAGATTTAGTTAATAAATGTTCAAAACATTCATTAAATGACTACCCTTTAAATGAATATCAACCTTTAATTTCTTCAACCACCTTTCTTTTCGCGAATTTGCTAGTCTCACACAGATCTGAAACAACACCCTCTTCCCCTCTCTTCCTAAGCAATGTTTCCCATGGATCAGTCTAGACTGGCATGGGTATCTTTGAACAGAAACTCCACTTTGGTGCGTCAAAGGTCTCCACTCAATCCATTTGCAAGGGAATGGAATCCGTCTACAGATAGTGCACCTTTGGAGAATCGGTCATTGTTCATGACTAGCTCTTGTGGTTTACCCCTGACCAAGGAGAAGATCCACCAGTATTTCGCAAGGTTAGTTAAGAAAGACATTGATCTCTTCTCTATTTGTTCTTTAAAAGAGAGAGGAAAAAAATGGTTGATTTTTAAATCTAACAAATACCTTGCATTTTATTTGCCTAGTCTCTAAAATTTGACTGAGTTTCATTAGTCCAACCCTTAAAAAAAAATTTATAATTTGTTATACTCCATTCATTCCTCCAAAATATAAGGTCAATTTTGATTTTTAAAAATTAATTTGAAACGTTTTCAAATTTAAAATTGATATGAATTCATTTAATTAACCTCATTTAGTACTATTACTGCTGAAACATAAATTGGTAAAACAATGAATCTGAGTAGAAAGTCTTTCTAATTCATGTACCTGTAAATGATCTTTTGTATTCAAGCACTTTTGATGAAGTGAAATCAAGTGGTATTAAGAGCTATGTATTTTGGTATATAAGATGCCAATGAGTTTTGTAATGCCCCCAAAATCGGGACCAACTTTATCCAAAATTAGGACTAATCTTAATCCCGACCTTGTGCGTTAATTACTATCTTAATTCAGCTTTACATCATACTATGATGAAATAATAGTTGAAAATGCGGATAATTAAAATTTTTTCTATATCTTTCTTTCTATTCCCTGAATCGCAACCTTTACGATTATATATCGAAGTAGATATGAGTATATACAACTCAATTCTACATTCGGATTATTTATTATATAGTATTATCACTATATTGATTTGCTTATTTTCATGCATTCAAAACAAATATTCTTTATTTATTGAATATCTCAAGGTTTACTTACCTATCAATACACATGTCAAGAACCATCATCATGATTCAATGCAAATTTTTAAATAAAGAAAAGGTATTCCTTTGCACGCCTTCTAATCCATATCATCAGATGGCAAATAATATCACATTGTATCCTTGACCTGCAAAAAGTTTATTTTTGCAAGATTGAGCTCGACAGCTCAGCAAATTTAACAGCTTTCATGCTTCACATAGCACATAATTTCATGCTCAATTCATATCTCATGATTATCATAATTCTAAACAATATAATTCATATGTTTAGCATATCCCATATCACATCAAGACTGAGTTCCAAAACTCAATCAATTTCAGTCATACGTTGACTTTCACAATTCAACAAACATAAAGTATAATTTAGCATATTTGTAAAAATCTCATATAATATCAAGATCACATAACACAAAGGAACTGAAAAACTTGTCTTGCGCGTTGATTACACTTAAGCTATCTGCGCTTCACGAATCCTACACCAATTTAAGTGTTCACATAGACCAAACATTAGTCATACAATCCATGCAACTTAGTTCACATTAACTTAATGAGATAAGTTAGTTTATAATAACTATATCTCGTTTATTAGTCAGTTAACACACCATCTATAACGTCCCAATACCTCACGAGCTTACTAAATCTTATAAAGTCTTTAGAATATTATTCTAGACTTTCCAACCAATTTTCACATTTTTCGGATTATACGACAATTTTCTGCAATTATTTCCATTTATAAAAACTATCATTTAATAGCTTCAAAATAGAAATAATAACTCCACATAATTTTATATCCTCAAAACACCATCAATATTAATCTTATATTATTATAAGATTTTACACAAAGTTTCATAATTTTTCACCATTCATAGAATTTTCTATGAATTTTCACTAATTTTAAATTAACTTTATATAGCTTAAACATTCAATAATTACTTCTGTTATTCAATAATTCTCCAAGACTTTCCAGTAATTCTAAAATAATATTATAGAATTTTTCATCCAGTTTCGTAATTTTCTACCATTCATAGAATTTTCTATGAATTTCTACTAATTTTTAAACTAACTTTAAATAGCTTAAAAATATAATAAATACTTTTGCTTTTCAATAATTCATCAAATATTTACAGAAATTCTAAAATGATGTTATAAGATTTCTGTAAATTTATTTCAGCTCAAATAATATTTCTGATAATTTTAATTATAATTTCCAAAGTGTTGAAACTTAAAACAAAATCATAATAATTAGCTCTTTTATCCGAAAATTACAAATGCTATGTCCCTTTCACATGAAAATTAATTCTCTACAACTTTGTAGTTCAAAGTTTTGCCAAATTCTGGCCGGAAATAGCCCAAACGGGCTTCGCCGGAAAGTTCGCCGGCGGCGACTTTCCGGTCATCTTCTCCGGCGACTGCACAGTTTTCCGGCGAGTTTTTCCATCATTTTTCTACCCAGATCAGTTCTATTACCGCCCAGGAGTCCAACCATGTGTTTTGAAATTCGTTATCATTTTCATGTTGAAATAAGCTTCCGAATTATTTTCCGGCGAAGAAAAGTTTGTTCTTTAACCACTGTTTTACCATCTTTTTTTCATCTATTTTGACTCTAAAACATTTCTGAGTTCAACCCATAAAATTTACTACCAATTTTATTGCCCAACCATGATAAAAATCAAACCCATCACCATTACATCACCGTGGCCGGTGACCATGCATGGTGATTTCATGTACATACTAAGTTGGTTCTTTATACCGTTAATATAATCACACAATTTCCAATACATAATTTCTATAATCTTGAACAAAAGAATAAATTTTATACCTTCCTCATTATGTAATTAATTGAAGGTAGCTTGCTCCTTTCTTGATTCTTGACTGAACCCATAACCCTCCTTTGATGAATTTGTTCCATATCTTCATCTAATCAATTTTGTATCTCAATTTCTCAGCAAGTTTGGTGAGATCTTCACAATAATTGATAAATTTTATGTGTCTTAAAAGTAGAAGAAGTCAGGAAATGGATGGGTTTGGAACGGATGAACTGCTCATCTCTTCTCTTTTTGGAACGAAATGGTCTAAGGAACAAAATATCATTATTCTTTTCTTTTCTTTCTTTTCTTTTGGGACGGAATAGAATTAAGAAATGGGTCAGGGCTTGTCTCTTGTTTTGGGACGAAATGAAAGAGGCAGAGAATGAATTTTCTTGAACCCCAATTTGCTTAGTATCATTGTCATTAGCTAATAATTATGCACCTCAAGCTTAGCTTACTCTTGTAAACTTATCCTCAAGACAGCTCCTGCTTACTAATATCATGACTCAGCTTTTATTTTCTTGCAGCCCACACATTTCCACTCCTTATTCTTGCTTAGCACATAATATCCCACCTCCTCACGAAATTGGCTTGGAGGTTATTTAACATGTGATACATATTGTATACATTATAATATATATATATATATATATATATATATATATATTTTTTACTTAATACATATATTACATATAATATATATTATATCACTTACAATATATATTACATATATAAAAAAATGGAATTTATAATAATGCAATAATTTCCACTTTATTAAAATAATTTAATATCACAAATTATTTTAATTTACTTAATACATATACCACATACCCTTCCGTACATATCGCGTAATAAATTTATTATTACACCAAAAATCTTTTCCATAAAAATGGAAACCATGCATTAAATAAAAATAATTTATTTAATGAAATAATTTCTCTATACTAAAATAATTTAATTCCATAAATTATTTTAGTTCTCTTTAGTCAATATAACTGACCAATTAAAATAGTTAATATTCAATTAACTATTTTAATTTGATTATTTAATATATACAACAAATTTTGTATATTTAAATTTAATCATCTTATTCTTCCCATAAAATCTCTTCAACAATTTATTCCTCTTCTTTAAATATATCACTTTAATATATTAACCATAATTGATATATTACCTTAATTCACCAATTTAATTAATTAAGTGAATCAATTAACTTGCTCATGAAATTTAATTCATAGCGAATTCATTGCGAGACTTCATAATCAAATTATATCATTTCATAAGATGATTTAATTTAATCTCCATTCATTAATTACTTCTAACCATTTATTTACATTATATTCCTATTAAAATAATTTAATATTATAAATTATTTTAATTTGCTCATCAATAGATACAAAAGTTTTGTATCTATAAAGCTATCCATCTCTTTAAATAAATTGATTCCCACAATTTATTTCAAACCAAATCAAATATATAATACTATATTCAATTATTTTCTTTTCTCTCTATAAATTGTTTTCTCACAATTTATTTAACTATAGCGAATATAATAATATACTCACTACATAAAAAGAATGCATACATTTTACCCAATAAAATGGAGGTTATTAAATATATTTAATACCACCAATTTACTATATTAAAATAATTTAATATTATAAATTATTTTAATAATTTTCTTCATCATAAATTTTACCCATCTCATTTCTTCTTAATAAATTGATTCTACAATTTATTTACATGAAATAATAAATATATAATAATAATATATTTCTACAATTTATTTACATGAAATAATAAATATATAATAATAATATATTTATTACTCATAAAATCACATATTGCATAGCATTTATTCACTTATGCAATATAATATCACTTCACATATCACCAAATAAGAATTTTATTTATTAAATTCTTATTTCAATATTTTTCTAAAAATCCGGGTCATCACAAGTTTAACTTTTTGTAATTTATATACCTGTCTTACCAAAGACAAGTATGATAAGTGAAAGTAAATCTTGAGGGACAAGGTGTATGAGATGTTGAGTTCAAAGAAGCTCAAGATTAATCCACTTTGAGTGTAATCAAACAAATGCATTGGAAAAGAATAGGTTTGGATCATAGTATGTTTGAGAACGTGGAAAATACGACAATTTTGAGAAATTCTTCAAAATTCTCGTAAGTGAATAAGGTTAAGAAATTGCACCTCCAAACTCTTAGAGGTAATTTGAAGCACTAAAAATGAAGTGAAAGAGGATGATGTATGACATCAATCAAGATGAAGTGAAAGAGGAAATAATTCACTTGTTTATCATTATTAAGGAAAGGTAACAAATAAAATACGAGCTTATTTTATAGCAATAATAATAATTAATCGTTGTTGTTTTAAGGTCAATCTATTCAATCGTCTAGATAATAAATCAACTAAACTCGTCAATAAGCTAAGGATACTGGATACGACATGAAAAATGGAGGAAGGTATGACAAATCTAGTGTTTAATGTTATGACATGACAAATGGAGGAAGGTATGACAAATCTAGTGTTCAACGTTATAACTATTGGCACTATTTTTCCACAAACAGGAATATTACAACTAGTCAAAATATTTATTGACGTCAAAATTTAAATGAATTACATCAATTATAAATTTGAATATATTTCAAAATTTGATTTCAATAAAAAGTAAATCAATCTAATATTCCAAAGAGAGGGATTATAAGAATATTAAGTGTTTTGACTTATTATTTTAAATAAGTACTTTCTCCGTACATAACTTGTTGAGTCTTTTGTAACTGTGTAAGTAGAACATATGGAGACTGGGTTGAAGACATATATGTGCACTATCCAAGAAATGGAGGTCCTCCGGAATTTGCTAAAATTCACTTCAAAACATTGTCAGCACAGGCTATTATATTACGTAATAGGAAGCAGGTAAAAGTTTTTGTTAATGGCCGACCCCTATTACTGAAGAAATTTAAGCCTCGGACTCCCGCCTCCTCTTAACTTTGAATACTATGTACTTCACTTGTTCCAAACTATGAGATACATTTTTTCTTTTTAAGTCCGTTATAAAATAAAAATACATGTTTATTTTAAAACTATAAAGTGTACATGTTTACTTTAGAACTATAAAGTGTACATGATTTTTTTAAGTTATCATAATTTCATTATTGTTATTTCAATCATCACACTACCGCTACTCTATTCTTAGCTAACTACTAAGGGTACATTTCGGAAACATAAAATTATCCTTAAAAACTTTGTTTTTTTAAGTATTTGGTATCTATTATTGAAAATAATAACTAGTTCATGTGTTTAGTTATGGAGAATGTTTGGGATTAAGACATAATTGAGTTCAGAGTTAGTTAGCAATAATGTGATTGTGAGCAATCACATAGAAACCGAGTTAGTTATCAATATCTTTATAAATAAAAAATAAAAAAATTCAGAAGAATTGCACACACACCGAGTTATTTATTTATAGTTGCTTCGTTCTTATTTTTCCAATCGAGTTTGAATTATGGTTCAAGACCTGTGTGAACGCATGCACTCTGATGTAATTTGATTAGAACTTATAATTTGTATCTGAAATTCAACGTGTGCACACTTAGAAGAGGGTTGAATAAGTATATTTGATTAAATTGAATAATAATGACACTTTTAAATTTTCTGCTAACGAAACTATCCAAACAAGATAAGACCTGTCTGCTTAGGTGTTTATATGAACCAGTTATGCAGTACCTTCTTTATATTACTTTGATTTTAACTAAGCAGTGTATGAACAATGATATAATGCAGAATTAAGCAAACCACACAAGATAATTAGCAAACCATGAACACCAAGATTTTTACGTGATCCTTTATTAATATAATATTCAATTAGTTACAAAAACTCCATATACAAATAGCTCTGAACTTGTTGGACACAACTGCCTCATTTGCACAACTGCAACCTCTTGCACCTCTGTAACTGTTTGCACCACTACAACCTTAGAACTTTCTTTGTACACACCTATCCACCACTGGATCAATCACAAACCAAACTAGGTTTGCATACAAGTTTTAATAAGAACGAATATGATTACAATATATCTATGAATTTCAAGCAACAATAAATTAAGAACAAGACAAGAACTATTTGCTAGAAATTTTTCTTTCAAAGCTCTGTTTATTTTCAGAATTCGTTGTGTTAAACCTTAGCCGAGAATGTTATATATAGAGAGAGGAACCAACGGCAAGGAGAAACAAACTTCTCAATTTCAGCAATCCCAACGACAGATAGGAACAGACTAATAAGGAAGGGATTTGAAATTTAAAACTAAACAGCTTGAATCAAGGGATAAGGTATTAGAAAAATCAGCTCAATCAGCTTTATGGGAAAGATCTTTGATATTGATATAACTTTGGAAATCGTGACTAAATAATTACTCAATTGATTTAGTTTCCAATAAATATAACTTCTTAAGGAGTTTGAATTTTAAGCTTTTGAATCTTTTTAAAAGATATTTCCAGGAAATAAAAGTTGTCTTGCAATTAATAACTCAAGCTAGAAAATTCTTACATTAATTTCCTAGGTGAAATCCTAGAGACTTAACCAGTAGTGTCTCTAAGACTTTTTCTCCACAATAGCCCACTTGAAATCTGGATATATGAATGATCAGTCCAATGATAAAACCTGAAAAGCATAAGACATCTCCATACAAAAATATAACTAATAGAAAAATAAGAATACATGACGGAATTTTGTGACAGTTTTTAAAAACAATCACAAAAGATAATAATTTGTGATGAACTTTTTGAGCAATCACAAAATAGTAGTATATGTGATGGCTCTTAGTGATGGCTAATTTTGCCATCAATGTATTATAATTGTGACGACCATGTCAATCACCAAATTTTTCACGCAAAATAAATTTTCTTTTTGTGACGTAGTAAGCCATCACTTATAGATATATCCTTTTCGTGATTGCATTTAAATTATCACCAATATTTTAATGAAAAAAAATCAAAACAATATTTTATGACGGTCATAACAATCATTAAAAAAGATAGATTTTTGTGACGATTGTTATTTGCAATTACAAAAAGAAGGTATTTTGTGATGAAATTTTCAAGTCATCACAAAATAATAAAATATATGATGGGTCTCGGTGATGACTAATTTTATCATCATTATAGAGTATTAGTGACTGCCATTGCAATCACCAAATCTTATGTGGGACTAATTTTGTTTAGTAAGTCAACTCACATATGTTTCCTTTTATATTTTGTTTTAAAATTATAATCATTATCTAGACTTTGGTGTAGTGGTAATACTTGTTATTTAGTTTGCAAATGGGCGGGGGGGGGGGGGGGGGGGGGGGGGGGGGGGGGGGGAGGGGGGAGGGGGGAGGGTTCGAATCCTACAAGTATCATTTGATACAGTTAAAATAGTAAAATAAATTGTTTGTAAAAAGATATTCACGCTCTTACCTTTGATCCCTAAAGTCGTGTATTTTTTGTGATGATTTTGACAATCATAATAGATTATGTATTAATGTGATTGTACTAATCATCATAAAAGCACTACGCGTTTGCGTGATTGTCAAAACCATCACAAAAAGACTTTCATGATGGGGGTATACAAGATGGCCTTCGTGACGGCTAAAGTCATCACAAAAACTTTTTGTGATGATTTTTTAAATTTATATGATGGATTTGAGCTATCACAAAAGGCCATTTTGTTTAGTGTATGTTGTCATCATTAAAACACATAAATCAACATTCTCCCCCTTTTTGAAGATGACAATATATTACTCCCCCTAAATATACGGCTCCCCCTAAGATTATGCATATTATCAACTTTGGTTATCATTGTTTGCATAAGAGAAAGAATTTCAGAAGTGGAAGAAGTAGATGGAGGTATAGAAGTTGAGGGAGCAGGATCTGAACCCAAGGTAGATAAGGGAGGAGGAAATGGTAGACCATGAAATTGGTCATCCATTGAATCAGGGTGAACTTCAACATTCCAAAATAGTCTCCTATCATCAGTGACCCCAAGACAAGAATTTTGAAACACTTCTTTGTAAATTACTTCATTAAGTTGAAAAACCTCTTCATGTTCAAAAGAAACTTGAAAATGCTCCAAAATAGTATTAATGAAACCACCATAAGGAAAACACTTTGTTTTATTTTTCAAACAACTTTCAATGTGTTTAATCATCGTTAATGCAAAGTTAAATTTAACTCCTTTCAAAATCAGAGAGGATAAGACCAAATCTTGGTAGGTCATGTCAGAACGACCACCAATTTGAGGAATGAGAGTTGACCGAATGAGTTTATGGATGATGCTATTAATTGGGGTAGTTTCAATGACTCTGGGTAAGAAGAAAAGTTCAGTTGTTTCACAGTTTTTGACAATTTTTAGTTGGTCAAGAACGTTTAGATTTTTAAGCTCAAGGGGACCTTTAAGGGTAAATGGGCAAATACCAGAGTGATGGATGTTAAACAAAGTACCTAGCAAACTGACATCCACAAAGATGACTTTATCTTGAACCAAGGTTTCTATTTTATCAGATTTTATAGACATATTACCGTAGAATTGTTTAATCAACACTGGGTAAGCAATATGATTTGGGGACAACATTTTGTCTAAATCAATAGCTTTTGAAAAAGCAATGTATCAACGGGTTTACCATAAACTATCTGTTAATTTATCATGGAGGACTGAAATCTACGAGTATATTTAGAGGACCTAAAAGTTAAGAGAGTAGCCGATACCTTAGGAACCGGTGAAAAAGATGGGTCAATAGGTGTAGATTTCTTTGATTGAGAGGACTCTCCTTTTCGCTGCATAGATTTCTTCTTGGAAACCCCCAAATCGGCTGACGATTTCTTCAATTAAAGATGTAAGTGTCGATCTACTCTTGAGGAGTTTTCAGAGGCTTCTATATCAACTCGAGTCGATTTTCTACCAGTTGAAAACACATGACCTCCTCTTATTTTAGCCATGCTTGTGCCTTTGTAAACCCTAGATTTTGCAAGGAAAGAGGGAACAAGGAGAGAGAGGCAAAGGTAGAGAGAAATAAAGAGAGAGAAAACACGAAACTAGAGAGAGAAAACACCACTGATAAACCCTTGAGCTTCTGGTTCCCGCTAAAAACATTTTAGTAAGATTCCAAAAATACCCTTATTACCATATCTTTGATTTATTATTTTAGGAAGTCATAATATGCCAGGAAAAAATCACATATAAAGTACAGAATAATATCAGGCCCAATCAAACCAATATGTACACATATACATGTTATTCATAGATAGGCATGCCCAATTCTGTTCTCAAAGTGCAAAAACGTTCTTCGCTTACATGTTTTATAAAAATGTCAGCCAGTTGATGTTCAGTTGGGACAAATACAAGCTTAATTAATCTTTTAGTAACATTATATCTTAAAAAGTGATGTCTAACCTCAATATATTTAGTATGAGAATGAAGCACATGATTTTTAGAAATATCAATTGCCCTAGTATTGTCACATAAAATAGGAACATTTTCACATATAACATTAAAATCATGTAGAGTTTGTATCATCCACAAAATTTATGAACAACTACCTACCGCCAAATATTCACCTTTTGTAGTTGATAAGACAACTGATGTTTGTTTCTTACTGTGCCAAGCAACAAGGCTTTGACCTAAGAATTCACAAGCACCACTTGTGCTTTTTCTGTCTACTTGGCACCCTACATAATCAGCATCAGAGTATCTAATAGTTCAAAACTAGGAGATACAAGATAAAATAACCCAAGATTAATTGTTCTAGATAAATATTTAAATATCATTTTTACAGCTTTAAGATGAGATTCTTTTGGTTAGGCTTGGAATCTTGCACATAAACATACACTATACATAATATCAGGTTTAGATGATGTTAAATAAAGTAGGCACCCTATCATACCTCTGTACCTGGTTACCTCGACATCTTTACCTGTAACATATCGATGGTTAGCTTGATGGTAATGCTCATTTGAGTTGCCTTTGATTTGGTATTTTCAAAACCAAATCTCTTCAATAGCTCATTTATATATTTTGATTGATGAATATAAATTCCTTCCTCAATTTGTTTAATTTGTAGCCCTAAGAAGTAATTTAACTCACCCATTAAACTCATGTCAAATTCACTATGCATGCATTGAGAAAACCACTCGCACAAAGAGTTATAGTAGTAGCACCAAAAATGATATTATTAACGTAAATTTGAACAATAGGTAAATCTTTATTTTTAGTTTTAATTAAAAGAGTAAAATCAATTTTACCTCGGTTAAAACTATTTTCTAGAAGGAATTTGCTGAGCCTATCATACCAGGCTCTTGGAGCTTATTTTAGATCATACAATGTTTTCTTTAACTTGTAAACATAATTAGGATATTTTTCATGTTCAACCCCTGGTGGTTGCTTAACATATACTTCTTCATTCAAATAACCATTTAAGAAATTACTCTTTAGATCCATTTGATATAATATACACTTTCTATAGCATGCATAAACTAACAAGATTCTAATTGTTTTCAACCTTGCAACAGGGGTAAAGGTTTCTTCAAAATCTATCCCTTCTTGTTGGTTATAGCCTTGGGCTACCAACCTTGCTTTGTTTCTAGTAATTATACCATTTTCATCTAGTTTATTTTTGAAAATCCATTTTGTACCAGTTATAGATGCATTTTTAAGAGGTTTAACAAGTTACCATACTTAACACCTTTCAAATTGGTTTAATTCTTCCTGAATGGTAATAGACTAATTTTCATCTTCAATTGCTTCCTTGGCATTTTTGGGTTCTCTCTGTGATAGAAATGCTGAAAAGGCATAATAATTACGTGCTTTCATTCTTGTGTTCATCCAAGTGTTGGGATCTCCGATGATCAGATTTGGAGGATGATTTTTCACTGTTCTGGATGATCTTGGAAGTCTGACATTATTCATTTGCTCTTCTGGTTCATGTTCTGGTATATCAATTTTGGTTTCTGAAGCAGACGGGTCAAACTGTCTGGATACAGCTATTTGTTATGCAAGTTCGTCTGATTTGTCTTCTGAAGCAGACGGGTCAGGCTGTCTTGATGCATCTATCTGTTTTACAGGTTCGTCTGATTTGTCTTCTGAAACAGACGGGTCAGGCTGTCTGGATACAACTATTTGTTCTACAAGTTTATCTGATTTGTCTTTTGAAGCAGACGGGCCAGGCTGTCTGCATACAGTTGGCTGATTTCTGACTTCCACATTCTATTTTTCTGCAAAATCTACATTCTCTTCTTTTGACATATCATGGTTAAGTTCATCAAATATAATATGAACATATTCCTCTACTTTTTGTTTATCAAGATTATAAACCCTATATGCCTTACTATGCAATGAATATCTAAGAAATATAACTTCAGTTGATTTTGCATCAAATTTTTCGAGATTACCTTGAGTATTTAGAATAAATCATTTAGCACCAAACACTTTAAAATAGCTGATATTAGGTACCATTTTGTTTAGTAACTCTTATGGTGTTTTTAATAAAATAGGTCTATTTAATACCGAATTTAACACATAACATGTAGTACTTATAGCTTCTACCCATAATTTCTTAGGCAACTTACTCTCTTGAAGAATTGTTCTTGCTTTTTCTTAGAGTGTTCGATTTTTCCATTCCACCACCCCATTTTGTTATGGCGTTCTTGGGGAAAAAGATTCATAACACCTTTCTCATTACAATAGGGAATAAAGTTATTTCTGAACTCACCACCATAGTCACTCCTTACACTGATTAGCTTAAGATTATGCTTTGTTTCAAGATTCTTTATGAGCTTATCAAATTCTATAAAAGCTTGATCTTTAGTTTTCAAAAATAGGACCTATGTATATCTTGAAAAATCATCAACAATAACGAATGCATAATGATTATTTCCTAGGCTAGCATATCTTTCAGGACCAAATAAATCAAGATGTAACAATTGTAATGGTAAGGAGGTAGATACCTGATTTTTGTTTGAGAATGAATTTCTTACCTGTTTACCTAATTAACATGCAGTATAAATACCTTTCTTTTCATATCTTAGCTTTGGTAGACCTTTGATAAGGTCCTTTGTAACTAACTTACTAATCAGCTCCATATGTACATGCCCTAACCTTCTATGTCATAGAATAGATTGATCCCGAAGAGCAGCTAAATAGACGTCGTCATTTTGATGTTCAAAGTTGATTGTATAAATATTTCCTTCCTTGTTAGCTACTAGAGAAACATTATGAGAAGCATGTATAATGACACATTTATCTTTATCAAAAATTACTTTGTGACCACAATCCATAAGCTGACTTACACTTATTAAATTATATTTCAGACCTTCAACATATTGAACATTATCAATAAAAACCTTATTATTTTTAAATTTACCTTTACCGATAATTTGGCATGTCTTGTCATCTCCAAATGTCACGGTTCAACCTTTCTTTGAAACAAGTGAAATGAACTTAGACTTATCATCAGTCATATGCCTAGAACACCCACTATCTAAGACCCATTTGTTCGATGGAACCTTAACCTTTAAACAAACCTACAAAACAAAGAGGTATCTCATCCTTTTGGTACCCAAATCTGTTTGGGTCCATTTTTGTTAGTAACAAGTAGGTCACATTGTTTTACCCAAATTTGTTTTGTTTTTATTTTACTGCAATTATTATCAAGATGTCCTTTTAAACCACATTTTTTGCAAGTAACAAATGGTGAACAATAAAATGGCTTTTGTATTGGTTTACTATTAATTATTCTAATGTTAGTTTTACTTTTAATATTTTTGACAAAATTGTACCCAATTCCTTGTTTATCAAAACTTGATCTTTAAGCAACCAACATTATATTCAAATTTTCTTCTCCTTGAACAAATTTTGCAAGGTCCTTTTTCAATGATATTATTTATTCATTATTATCATTTTGCATGCTTATTATTTTTTTATCATTAAATGCGTCTATCACTACAACAAAAAAGTCTATCTGCGACCGTATATCAGCGACCAATAACGGTCGTTGATACCCTTCTGCGACCGACTCTGGTCGCTGATAGTAGTCACATATAATCTGGTCGCTGGTTGGACATTAGCGACTACTTTTAGCGACTGAACTATCAGCGACCGACCTTTAACGACCGCTTCCGTCGCTAAGATGAGTCATGGCATGTCGGGTTTCAGGAGTGACGTGGGCCACGTGGACACGTGGCAGCGATCACCATTAGCGACCGTCAGCGGTCGCTAATATCCTAATGCTATCAACAACCGCAAGCGGTCGCTAACTCCCTAATGCCATTAGCGGTCGCTGATAGTTATTAGCGACCACATGTGGTCGTTGATTTGTATTTCAAAAAAAAAATATTGCCTGTTTTGTGGATTTCCCAAAAAACTGTACCTGTTTTGTACATGCTTTATATCCCAACACACAGCAGTAAATATATACATCCATATAAACATCCATCCATGTTTTATATCCGAACACATGCACAACAATAAATATAAACATCCAACCATATGCAAACACATAAACAAACACAATATAAACTATATGAACATTAAGAAACCAATATGAACTAAAGAAATATATACAAATGTCATCTTTAGCTAATATACAGTTATCTAAAGAATGAATTTAAAAGTACAGGGGTTTAAATATCTAGAAAACAAGCCTAGCTCTTCATACATCATCGTCCAAATTAGTATGACCTTGTAATTAATAAACGAATAAAACATGTTACATATAAAATATATATATTGATACTGGTATGACTTATACAAAGCAAAGCGAAGGAAAGCTAAACAATAGAAATTATTTAAAAATAAGTAAGACAAAACAATAGATATGTATATATATAATTAAGTGATTATTTTGACTGTAATAAGTACAAAGATTATCTCGTCGCCATCCTCGTGTCGTGCTGCTGCTGCCACTGCATCTGCTAACTCATCAGGACTCAGAGACTGCAGATGTCTGCCCAGTATGCAAAGAAGATCACGATCTCGACAGATCGTTCTCGCACAGTCAGCAGAAGTATGATAGGCTGGTGACCCGATGACTATGTAGACTGGGTAGCAGAGCTGCCTGTGCCACTAAAGGTCAGGCGTCGTCGTTGTCCTTGGCCTTTGACATAGTTCTTCTTCACAACCGACGCCCTCTCCCACAATTCCTGATCAATCGGCGGACACGGGGTGCCTTCAAGATAACAGTCGTTCATTAAACTCTTATAAATGTCCTGTCATCAGGTTAACAATTAAATAGTTATAAATAAATATAAAATGCTAAAGAATGACGTAAAAATTTATAAATATATCAAAGTTATAAAAAATTATTATCGCTATCTGGACAGTCTCAGGCAGACCATCGCGGGTGGCCACATACACATCTAGCGAATGGATAGGCTGGCCCTGAGACTGAGCCTCCTACAAAACATGCTCTTCATATTAAAATGTAAACATGTGATATTCTACAAACTATGACTGTAAACATAAAAAAAAAATTAAACTAACAAGTTTGCTATTCATACGTACCCTGGCAGCAATATGCTGCAACTATGAGATACTGTCGCCCCTGTAGGTGCCTTTTACCTTGTCGCCTTCAGGTGCACTTGATGCTGTGTTCGAGGCGACATTCTTGCGTCTCTTGACCCAGCTCTCAGCTCTCCACTGGTCACACATCTCAGCCCATATGGGCTGCGCGTACCACCAAGGGTTATGCTCATGCATATACTATTCACCCTGTCCTGGATGGTCCATCTCTGCATTATGCAGGGCTTTCTGTTGTTCTTTGTTCAAATTATCTTTGGTTCTGATTGCGCATTTATGCCAGAACAGTGTCTGAATAACTGATGCCTGCGCATCGTCCCATCTATACCTTTTCTGCAAATAAAACAACAATAATAATATTAAAACGGTGATATTAACATATCCAACACTACTATATAAACAATATTAGTTCATTAATTATATTATATGTTAGAATTAAAAAAATATACCTGAAATTCAGCCCAAACTGCATCCTTGTGGGCGAGAGGTGTGCTCGCCCACGTAATCACTTGCGTAGGCCAGTTCTACAAACAAAGCTGTGAAATGCACTTGACAATCTTGCTATCTGGAAAATCACTAACATATGCAACAATTTACATTAAAAATAAGTAATTTTATTTTAATATTTAAAGCAATTTACATTAGTATATATCTACAACAATGGTAATATAAAATACTTATAGATAATAGGTAAATAACGTATCCGGAGGAGGTCTAATCTGTATCAGAATCCGATCATCCAGATTAGCCAGGGCCTTCGGGATATGATTAGGCCCCCGACCCAAGCCGCGCTTTCTCTGCGCTGCTTTAGAAGAAATCTGTAAATAAAATTTCATGATATTATTATGAGTTATATGACATTAAATATACAAATAAAATGACAATATTGACAGGTAATTTGATATTAAATAATTGACTGATAATTGACAGGTAATTTTATTTTATAGTTATTATAATCACCAAATAAGAAGGATATCGGATGTAAATGTATATAATACAAGTAAAACTAAACATACATATTAATGAAAATCGTTGTCTGATTCAAAATAATTTTTATACGTATTGGAGATTCATAACCATCATCTTCTTCAGATTCAGTGTCAATCAATAACTCTTCTTCCTCAGTATCAATGTCATCTGGCACAAGTACTGACTTGGGATTCAATTCATCAGGTTCATCTCCACCCTCTAACTGGAGTAATTCATTGTTGTCCTCCATATTTATTATAGGAGGTCTATGATGCATCTTCTCTTGGTAGAACTCCCCGTCTACTACTTGGACACGACTACGCGCGGGAGTATTAAGTATAACTTGTCAATCTACAAACGGTGTATCCCTTTTCCTAACAGGACTAGGAGTGTAGAATACTTGTACTGTTTGAGTTGGCAACACAAATGGTGCGTCGATGTACGTGGACGTATGAAGGTTAATATCGACGATTCCATGTCGATCGACATGTATCCCTTTTTATGAGAAACTAAGTAAATACTACTTAATTCATTATATTATTTTTTATTTTATTTTATTTTATTTTATATTATTTATTTTTTTATTTTGTTTTTTTTATTTTAATTTTGTATTATTTTATATTATTTTATTTAGTATTGAAAAAACTAAGTAAATACTACTTAGTTCATTATATTATTTTTTGTATATTTTATTTAATTTTGTATTATTTATTTTATTTTATTTGTTTTATTTCATTTTATTTTATTGAATTTTGTATTATTTAATTTAGTATTGAAAAACTAAGTAAATACTACTTAGTTCATTATATTATTTATTATTTTATTTTATTTTATTTTGTATTATTTATTTTATTTTATTTGTTTTATTTCATTTCATTTTATTTAATTTTGTATTATTTTATATTATTTTATTTAGTATTGAAAAACTAAGTAAATACTACTTAGTTCGTTATATTATTTATTTTATTTTATTTTATTTTGTATTACGTATTTTAGTCAACAATATCTAAATTTTAAAACCAACGTCATTATAATATATTAATCAAACTAAAACTAAAATTTATTCAATTATAAACTATTTAAAATAAATTTTAAACCCATACAGTACTTAAACCCATACAATACTTATATAAATTTTAAACTATTTTAAAATTTATTCATGCACACTATGCAATTATGTACTGCTGCAATTGCAATTGCAATTGCGCTTGATTTAAAGCCAAAGCTGGAAATATCAAAGAATGAAAATACTAAACTCGCTTAAAAAACTTGTGCATCTTAATGAAGGATTTATTAAAAGACCATCAAGAACAGTAGAACAATCAATTCTAATAAAATAGAATACAAAGATGTTAAAGCCCTACCAACAGAAAACCCCATAAGAGCACAAGCCACCTGAGTTGAAAGAAAGGCTTGCGAAACCATCACATAATTTTCATTAATAGTGTAATCTATTACGCTTCCAGATAGCAGTAACAACTAAAATTCTCAAGATTTCAAAATTATTTTATAATAATTGGGTGCAAACCTGTAACTAGACAAACATGCACTTCTCAAGATTTCAAAATGATTTTATAATAATTGGGTGCAAACCTGTAACTGCATGCACAACAACAACAACAAAATATAGTTTGATTAAACTATACATATATATAATAAATCTCAAAATTAAACTCAAGCAATATTTGAGTCTCAAAAAAAACTAAACTCAATTGAAAGATGAGCAATATATAATGAATCTCAATAAAAATTTACATTAAGCAATAGAGGACATTCATACCTGATCAGAAGGGGGCAGATGCTGGTCAGCAGCGACTGCTTGGTCAGCGACAGCAGCAGCGACGGCTCCCTCTTCCCTCTTCCCTCTTCTCCCTTCTCCCTCTTCTCTCCCTAGCTTCTGCTTCCTCCGTTTCCTGGTTTGCTCGACTACTTGGATATGAAAAGACTAACAACGATCAACGACCGTGTGTGGTCGCTAATTTTTAATGACGTGGATGTTTTAGCGACTGCTAGTGGTCGCTAAAAGTTATTGGTGGCAACAAGCTCCCCCGCCAAAATTTACGCCAAATTTATGGCGGCACATTTTGTATGGCGACCGATCAACGACCGATATGCGGTTGCTGATAGCAATGGCGACCAAATCTAACTGCAGTCGCTAATATCGGTCTCTATTAATAGAATTAGCGACTGAATAATGCGGTCGCAAATACTCTTGGTCGCTGTTGGGCCATTTTCTTGTAGTGTATGCAAGTATCTCTCATTTTAGATTTTCTTTTAGAACATCATTTTCCTTTTTAAGACCAATGTTTTCCTCATGTAATTGGTTTGCACGATTATACAGAATCTTGTTATAGTTATCTAAATAATCATTCTTGGCATTTAACTTAGACACCTCGCTTGATGTACAATCTTTCACAATATCCTAATTTTCTTCAATAAGTTTTTCTACTTCATTCATTAAATCAGTTGTCCAACTTTTTAAATGAGCAGTTTTTTCTTTAAGACGTAGGTTTTCATTTTTTAACACAATATAATCTGAAATACTAACTTCAAGGGTTTCATTGTTTATCTCGAATGTTTCTTGGTTGTCTAATCCTGTGAAGCAAAGTTGAGCAGTTTCATCATCTTGATCAACTTCAGGTTCTGACTCTTCACCACTCCATCTCATCAAGGCTCTGCCCTTGTTCTTCTTTTTAAGTTGGAAATAATCTCTCTTGAAATGGTCAGGCCTTCCACATTCAAAACAGGTTTTTTCTTGTGATTTCTGTTTGAAGTCCTTGTTGTTGAAATTCTTTCCTTGAAGCTTTGACTGATTCTTCTTTCTAATTAGATCTCTTAATTTTCTGGCCATTAGTGCTATCTTTTCATTCGAATCTTCATGGTCTCCTTCATTGTTGCTCTCTGCTTGGAGTGCTAAGGTCCTTTTCTTTGGTGTCTCATCTTCTTCATCATATCTTTTAAGCTAGTTCTCAAATTCTTTAAGCTCTCCAAACAACGTAAGTGTCTCCATGGTACTAATTGTTCATGTGGTGACTTTTGGAGTGAAACGTTTAGGCATGACTCTTAGGAACTTTCTATTAATTTCTCTTTGATCAATTTTCCTCCCAAGCATACTAAGGGAATTCATTAGAGTAAGGAACATTGCTTAAGCTTCTTTGATCGTCTCATTCTTCTCCAATTTGAACAGTTCATACTCTTGCATCAACATGCTTAGTTTCACCTCTTTTACCTTGGAAGTTCATTCATGACTCATGATGATGGTATCCCAGATTTCTTTTGTCGTATTGCAACTAGAGAACTTGTCAATTTCTGATCGAACCATCCCGCTCAGCAATGTATTAATGGCTTTTGAGTCATATGACACCATGTATGATTCATTAGCGTCCATCTCCATGAGAGCTTTTGGTTTACCATCATCATGTCTTGGAATGACGGGTCCGTTGTCAACTACCCACCATTCCCATGGATCCCTGTTGAGGTAAATCTTCATTCTGAATTTTTAAAAATTAAAGTTCTCACTATTAAACAACAATGGTGGCATGCTAGTGGACTGCCCCGATTGGAATTAAGGTGTAACGATCGTGAATCGTGTGTACCTTTGTAATTTGAATTTATTAATATTATGGAATATATTAAATTTTTATTTTTATGTTATGTGTTTAAAGGTTATATTATAACATAGATTATGTGAATGTATGGAATTTATGTGTAGTACGTTTTGCGTAAGCGAATAAATTGATTTCGCGTAATATCGCTAAATCATTATTCACGAGTTACTATTCTCGAGCACTATTCACGCCCGAATATTTTTACGTCTTTTTCGACTTCTATTAATTTCGTTAAAGCGTGTATGCGAAGTGATAATTTTTTCATGTGTTGGAATTTTATTTTGAGCCAATGATGATTTTAATTAGTAACCCAAATGTTTATTATAGGTGACCTAAATGTATGGCCTAACCCAATAATTATTATTTTTAGCCAACCCATGTGGGATTTATTAGAGTAATGATATTAGCATTTTGGATATTAATGGAAGAAGTATTCGGTAATTATAGAGAGAGAAAGAACCAAATGTGTGTATTAAATTTGCATATTCCATGAATTGGAGACAACTAGACATGATGGACCAATTAGAATTAAGGAGGGGAATAAGTTACCGGGCATGCTAAGCCATTACCAAACCACTTTATTGAGAAGCCAAGTTGCAACATTCTTCTCAAAATTATTTTCAAGGTGCTCGGTCATTGTACCCATTTCATCTCCTCCTGAAGCCATATTCTCCCATTCCACTTCCATTCCTTCCAAGCTCAAGCTCAGCTCATTCCAAGAGAGAGAAGAAAGATTTGCAGAGGAAGAAGAGAACACAAGAGAAGAAGGAGAGAAAGAGGAGCATACGGGTAGAAGAAGAAGAGAAGAAAAGTACGGGTGAACCAAACCCATTCCTTCCATTCCTTCTCTTCCATTCCAAATTCAATAAGCTTAGAGAGTGTGGAGAAGAGAGAGAAATCTGCAAAAAAGAAAGAAGAAAGAAGTTAAAGAGAGAAAGAAGTGGGTGAGAGTGAAATTTGAAGGAAGAGTTCGGGAGAAGCAAGAAAGAAGAAGAGGAGAGCCATCAAACTCTAACCGAGCTATTTAGCAGCAAGAAGGAGAATTAAGAGGTAATCATTAAGCTTTAAACTCTTCCTTTCATCATTTCAAGCTTTCTTAGTTTTTAAAGCTTTTGCTTGTTGGGTTAATTTTTGGTTGTGATTCTTGTTGTTGTTATTGGTTGTGAATGGTTAATAATGTTGTTAAGAGGTTATGTAAGCCATTAATAACATTAAAGTGGAACGAAATGGAAAGAAATCTGAACCCCATGCTTAAAGGATGAAGAACTTGGACGAAAATGGACTTTGGACTTTTGGACAATTTTTAGAGGACTTTCTGTAGGTGAGTTAGTGACTGATAATTTTATTGGTTGCTAAAATATGGTAGTTCCATGGGTTATGAGAATATCTAAGTTGGAATGGAGTAAAAAGGTGCTAAAATGAAATTGTAGCAAGAGTTTTGGTAAAACATGTTTAGAAAATAAAAAACGGATGAGCACTGACCATTGTACCAAATTCTGATATTAATGTGTTAATTGAAAAATTATGAGCTTCTGTAGTAGTATAGTACTCTGAGTTACGAAGCCATAGGCTTTAGAACGACCTCATTCCGACCCCGGATGAGGGAGTTACTGTTTTGGTTAGTTAAAGTTTTCAGAAAATTCTGATATTTTGGGGTTATTTAGTACACTGATTAAGGATTCCATAGTCTCCAGAACGGACTAATTCGAAGTCCGAACGACCGAGTTATGACATTCGGAAATAGGCGTGTCAAATTCGCGAATCCTGGAAGTAGTATGGACAGTTTTAATGTCCTTTAGTAATTTGGGTATAACTTCCTCATACGAACTCCGTTTGGGGTAATTCAAGATGATCCGGAAAGCTTAGAGATAGACCTACAACTTTCACTATTAAGAATTTAGATTTGTTGCATGGTTCAAGTTCAAAATTGGACAGTTTGATGACGTTGTGCATGTCGCTTGGGCGTTCAAGTAGGCAAGTTTGGCATACCTTTGAGTGAGGGTCGTAGCGCCATAACGAGTGTGTATAACCTTGTTTATTATTATGTTCCTAATAAAAATGAAATATTATGGGGTATTATAACCCAATGTTTGGCGTTGATTATGTGACTAATTGTAGTATCTATGTGCACTTAAATGTGTAGGATATTTGAAGGACGTGTATTATAATTTTGTAGCAGACGCTCGAGGCAAGTTTTCTAACTTAACTCAATTTATATTTGAGCGAGCTTCTTAAACCGTACAACTCTTATACATTGTGCGAGTTTTCGATGTTATATAAATTCTAAGCTTTCACATATTATTATTGTGCAAGTATTCTTACTTTTATTTAAGATATCTAGTTGCGCTATAATGCATGTTATTGAAGCTTTAAAGTTCTATACTCCATGAACTGTTGAGGATTTGTCTAAGCCATTTGTTTCGGCTAGACTTATATTAAAATGCTTTATTGATTTAAAAATGAATCATCGAAATATTATTAATGTTTATTGTAGCTATCCAATCAAATTATTTTGGTTTGGATTCCTTGATGTAGAACTGAGAAGAACAACCCTATTATTGGGGAAATATTTCTGGTTGGTAATACTGATTGACCCTATATGGGTGATAATTAGATGTATAGATGTTGTACAACATAGGGTATGATAGGTTGATCCCCTAAAATGCCTAGAGGAAAAATGTTCGGTTTATAGTTATAAAACTATTAAACCCTTTGATGAAAGAAGAAAGTTCAGGTCATTTGACCACTCAGTATGTTGCTTAGAAATGTTAATAATGTAAAGGAATACCTTATCATTATTCCTATTTATTCAAAATGTGTTCTCAACTATTGTTCAGTTGTAGAACTGGAAGCATGATTTCTGATGCTGTTGTTATTTAAATGTTATACTTGTTGAGCAATTGAATGTTCATTCTTGCTTTAAATTACATGCTTTCAGCTAAGGCAGAACAAACAGAAAGTTCCCGCAAGGACAAAGGCAAGGAAAAAGTTGCCGAGTAAAGGATATTATATCATATCCGCTTTTGTAATAGTTTATGCTAGGAATGTGTGATCATTCTGGATTGTATTAATTATCTTAAGATGTTATGTACTTATGTCAAGGTCTTAGAACCTGGGATTTGTAGAGTAAGACGTTGTGTAATATTTAGTAATTACATTTATGTCCTTATGTTAATCATGAATGGGTAAAATAGACGATGAATGTGTATTACCGTGAGCACCGAGTCTGTGGGTAAAGAGACCCCGGATTTGGGGGTGTCACATAAGATGTGCCATAGAATCTTACCATACGGTCTGAAAAGACAATCGTTTGTAGAGCTAAGCTCTGATACCAATTGAAATTCAGTGTGTGCACACCTAGGAGGGGGTTGAATAAGTGTATTTGATTAAATTGAATAACAATGATACTTTTAAATTTTCTGCTAACGAAACTATCCAGACAGGGTAGGACATGCCTACTTAGGTGTTTATATATATGAACCTGTTATGCAAAATCTTCTTTATATTACTTTGATTTTAACTAAGCAGTGTATGAACAATGATATAATGCATAATTAAGCAAACCATACAAGATAATCAACAAACCATGAACACTAAGATTTTTACGTGGTTCGGCCCCTACCCTCTAATCTAGTGGCCTAATCCACGTCTAATACCAATTGATATTGGAGACTCCTTTATTAATATAATATTCAATTAGTTACAAAAACTCCCTGTACAAATAGCTCTAAACTTATTGGACACAACTACCCCCTTTGCACAACTGCAACCTCTTGCACCTCCGCAATTGTTTGCACCACTGCAACCTTAGAGCTTTCTTTATACAGACCTATCCACAACTAGATCAATCACAAATCAAACTAAGCTTGTATACAAGTTTTAATAAGAACTAATATGATTACAATATATCTATGAATTTCAAGCAACAAGAAATTAAGAACAAGGCAAGAACTATTTGCTAGAAAATTTTCTTTCAATTAAAGCTCTGTGTATTTTTCAGAATTTGTTGTGTTTAACCTTAGCCGAGAATGATATATATAGAGAGAAGAACCAACAACAAGGAGAAACAAACTTCTCAATTTCAGCAATCCCAATGAAAGATAGGAATAGACTAGCTAATAAGGAATGGATAAGGTATTAACAAAATCAGCTCAATCAACTTTATGAGAAAGATCTTTGATATTGATATAACTTTGAAAATCATGGCTAAATAATTGCTCGATTGATTTGGTTAATTTCCAAATAAATATAACTTTTTAAGAAATTTTAATTTTAAGCTTTTGAATCTTTTTAAAAGATATTTCCAGGAAATAAAAGTTGTCTTGCAATTAATAACTAAAGCTAGAAAATTCTTACATTGATTTCCTAAGTGAAATCCTAGAGACCTGATCCAACAGTGTCTCTAAGATCTTTATACAAAAATATGTTGTCATCATTAAAACACATAAATCAACAGTATCAATTTTGAATTGCATATTAGAGCTTAAAATCTTTCCCTTAATCAATACAATCCAAATTCTGAGAGCAAAAAAAGCCATTATCATCCATTACATATACCCAACTTTCTTTCTTTTTCTTTTTTCTTATTCATAATCACTGGCGGAACCAGGGGGCCAGGGGGGTCATATGACCCTGGTAGCTATCTCCCCCAACTTTTCCACTACCTCCTATCACTTTTGGAACATCAAGCTCAAACTTACTTATCTCCCCCTCCCTTCTGAAATTTAATTGGCATTTCAATATAACTCATGTGATCTTTCCATGTTTATAGTGAGCTTATCATAGTCCCACATTGTCTAAATATAGTTCTCTTCTCCTATATTTATTCTCTAAATAGAGGATAGTTCAATGTTAATTTTTTAAAGTAAAGCATGGAAGTCCAAAGTAGAAGTCCATCAAAGCTATTTTTTTTTTTTTGAGTAAAGCATGGACTTCTTATGTGAAAGTTCAAAGCTTAAATAGTGTGTTTTTTTTTCTTTCATTGTTATGTACTTTTGAACTTTATTACTATGTATGATTTTGAATCTATGATTGATCTTGAAGGGGACAAATTAATTTATTTGTTCCACTTTAAAAGGAAATGTCATTAAAAAATTTCACAAAAGATTTCACTTTTTTTTGTGATAATAGTATATAATGATAACATGTCCTTAAGGGGTGGACCTAAAATGGCAGCTATCTTGAATTTGACAATTAATTTATAAATGTATTTTGACCCCCTCTAAAAATGTTCTGGTTCCGCTACTGTTCTTAATTATGCCTCTTTGCCACTGTTAAGGTTACTAGCAAATATATTGGGAAACTTACTAATCAGCTTCACTAAATGCAATATTTACTTTATGAGATTTGGACTTAGATTTGCTTTCGGTTACTACAAAAAACACAAGAATCAGCGACAGGGTTTACGACACCCAAATGCCGCCATTCTGTTGTTCGCACATACAGTCCATCACATTCAAAACAATACATACAACCTGCAACGAACTTGGATAGTAACCTATTTTTGAACCTGCAACGAACTTTGTTATTGGTGAGTGTGGGAAAACTGAACTGTGATGGCTGTGCTCATTTAAACCTCTCCGTCGCAAATGAGGGAATCAAAGGACACCTTATCCTTTGTAACTAAAGAAACAAATTTAAAAATCGCGACAAGCTCCGGTTTCCATATCCCTATTCAGTTCACTTCTCTTTCCTTAATTTCTCTCTCCTTCTGCTAATGGTGGAAACCATCAGCAGTCAGAGATGAAGGCTGGTAGGAGGTAATGGGATCAATTGACCCCACTGATTTTTTACTTTGGTTTTATAATATATGACAAATTTAAAAAAAAATTAGATGTAATATATAAATGACTCGACTCACTAAAAATTTATAAATTTTCTAATATAGACAAACACAGATAATTTAAACTTTTCTAATCAAACATTAAAATTAATGCAAGATGACAATTAAAATTACGGCCCACGAATATAAACATATATACTTATATGCTACACACACACACACACATATATATATATATGTATATATATTAATAAAAAACAAAAATGAGCACAAAGGGAAAAAAAGTGAATAATATTATAGGTGTAACTTGACATTATTGTTGTTCTTAACATAATTTTATGATAATTTAATAATAATAAAACCAAAAAAAAGAAGTTAAAGAAAGATATACATTATAATATATCCAGACAAAAATATCAGTACCAGAAAATCTAAAAATAAAGGATTTTTAAATTTGTTTCTTTAATCTTAATAATTTGGTTAATAATAATCAATATATGTTAATAAATAAGTAGATAATGATATTAGGATCAATTTACCAAAAATTAGAATCATTAAAAATATTTTTACCGTTAAAAGAATCTTCAATTATTAGAATTTTGATGAAAAATCCATATATTCATCAAATGGTAAAAAATGCCGGATTATTTTTATTTTTGGAACAATAATACTACTTCATATTATAAATTAATTGACCAGTGTTAATTTCAATTATACTATTTAAAATTATAAGAATATAATGTATGAGATGAAATTGGAGGGAAAGTAATGGAGGGGAGCCAAATCCTTTATTTATGTACTTTCTCGAACATACACACACACACACATACATATATATATATATATATATATATATATATTAAAAAGAAAAAATGAGCACAAAGGGAAAAAAAGTGAATAATATTATAGGTGTAACTTGACATTATTGTTGTTCTTAACATAATTTTATGATAATTTAATAATAATAAAACCGAAAAAAAAAGGTTAAAGAAAGATGTACATTATAATATATCCGGAAAAAATATCAGTACCAGAAAATCCAAATATATTAAACAGCCAGCCCCTAGAATTTTTATTTCATTTTCTTTTATTTTTCCCAGCAGACAAATTAAGTTCCGCCCGAGGAAAAAAAAAACTATAACAACGTCTCTTTTTCAAATTGGCCAAATGTTTCCACGCGTAAATTTAAACACATTTAGTTTGTTACCCCTTATGAAGATTTCGATGATCCCTCGACCATTATATGTTTCATAGCATTGCCTATAAAATGATCACCATTCTACCTTCAATTTTCGCTCAAACCCACACCAAATCTCTTGTTTTTCAACTTAAATTTGTTTCTGCTCAGTTAATTCTCTATTCTTAGTTTCTCTTTCAACCATGTCTGCCCCTTGTGAAACCGTGGAGGCCGCCGCCGCGGTGGAAATTGCAAAATGTATCAAAAATTCCGGAATCAAATTTCGTGACTTCAAACTGAACCCTAACGCGGCAGAGTGGAAGCCAACGGCGGAAGAAAATCGATCTTTGTTTATTACTTTCCCCGACAGGGTTGCACCTTCCAAGACTCAAATTGATTATTATTTTTCGCGGTTAGTATTACTCCCTTTGTTCCAAAATAAAGCTTCATTTGTTTGTTTTTTTTTTTTTTGTTATTGCATTTCTCAAATTCAAGATAGATGTGAAGTTATTTAGATTCAATTATGATGAAGTTGTCACATCGTATAATACCATGAAGTTCTATAGCTTTTCTCTACATTTATTATAATAAAAGTTGTATTCTAATTCTAGCATTCTATTTGTGGGCCAACAAAAATGCAATATTTTTTATAACTAATGTAACAAAAAGTTATAAAATTTCATAGAGTTATGTGATGTGACAAGTTCACCATAATCGGATCTAATTTATTCGACTTTGATGGATGTAATATATAGCTAGTTCAATATTACAAACTGCTTGAAAACTATTACTAAGTAAGAAATTATTATTTTAAAAATTAAAATAAATTCACTTTATAATTTTGAAATTTTCGCAAAATAATTAGGATGAAAATTAAAAAGTATTTTTTTTGTGGAACGGAGTGCGTATTATTTGTAATCACTTGTTGCTAATTTCATTATTTCTTGGAAAATTAGGTTCTATTTTGGCAACAATTTTGTTTACAATTGGAAATTGGATGTTGGTGTTGATTTTTTTGATTAACCCTTGGATGATTTTGTTGAGTAGGAGATATGGTGAAAATTGTGTAGAGAGGGTCTATATCAAACAGCGAAGGCATGAATTACCACAATGGGGCAAAATTGTCTTCAAAATGAGTATCTTGGTCACGAAAATCCTCCGAGAAAGAGTTCAAGTGAAATTATGCATTGGTGGAAAATCCGTTCGATGCAAGAAGTTTAGGGCAAGGGAGACCACTGAGAGATCTCTTGAGTAATTGTTGATTGATGAGTTCTTGATGTTTCAGACTTTCAGTTGTTTTTTAAAAATTCATATTATATTTCCGAATTATAATTTATATCGTTCGATGCAAGAAGTTTAGTGTTATGATTTTCTTGTGCTAATGTTGTGACTCATGTTGATTTTGAAGTAGTATATTTGTGATCATTCTCTCTCCATACTAACTATATATAGAGAGAGAAGCAATTCATGACTAGCACTAGATATTTCATGTAGCTGTCCAAGGTAATGTATTAGATAGAACAACTCTCACATCTAGTGCTAGTTAATCATGGATCACTCCCCTATATACAAATACACACACATGCATGAAAATTATAAGCATTTTGGTCAAGAAAATATCTAAGAAAAATTGGGCTCAATTTTTCTTTATTTTCCTTACCTGTCTTCACTTAAAAAACTCAAAAACATGGAATTTTTAAGAAAATTATAATTTTCCTTGGCTTTTATTTTCTTTAAAAACTCACAAACAGGGTGATAATGTTCAAAAGGAAGATATCACTATTATTTGTCTTGTTTCTCTTTGTTTTTGTGTTAAAAGTAAAACAAAAAGAAATATTGTTTTGGTTATGCTTGACAGAAGTGAATAACTCGAACGCTTCCTATCTCGGAAAGAAATTGGAAAAAAAGTGGGAACATAGATGACCTCATGACAAATTTTAACTATAAAATATATATAGTGTAAAATTTGTTGATCTATATATATTTGTACCAACCTTTTTTACTTTTCTACTGAAAAGGTTTAAATTAGAAGATCCACCTGAAGAAATGAGAGAAAAAGAGTTGAAAAAGATTGTAATTACTAAATATTTATATGCTCTAACTTGGATACACATTGTACTGCTAATTTTTGAAAAAGTGATGATAATATTCAGGTACTATTTCTTTCTTGTCTAAATTCAAGACAGTTAAGGCATGAACGTGAAACAAAATTTGAACTAAATTTTTTCACAAGTTTCAAGTGAATTGCCTCAATTTCCTCACGGTTATAGCATCTAATGCATATTGGAACCCTAATGGTGAATGGTGTCAGAATCCTTCATGTAGCAAGCTTTTATCTCATATTAGCTTAAGCTATGCCATATATAAGCTTCATAAGCCTTTATCTTCTATTTATTGCAAATTAAGTCTTGTACTATTTCAAAGGAAATACAACTACTCAAGGTAAGAAACCCTAAAATCACATTCACTATCACAATTGAACTCATTTTAGGGAGAAAGAGATAAAAATGTGGATGACCAATCATTAAAAGACTGAAAAAAATATCACTTTTTTCACTCCATTATTATGTGAATGTGTAATATGTGATGTCGGTATCACCTTTACATTTTAGTATTTTATTTCAATGCTAACATGGTGTTTATCTAGCGTGTAATGAAGCAACCCCACTTAATAAGAACCCTACTTAGCTTTATTTTTTGTGGGCTACTATATAAAGAGAGGGCTGAGGAGATGGCAACTCACCTTTTCCTTTAGAGTCAACTAGTAGTAGTAGATATATAGGATTTGGAATTACTTTGGTACCCTTTGTGATGTGGCTATTATTTTGACTTCTTTTGATGGTTTAATGCGCTCTAGGTTCTATGGACAGTGTATTGAAACATAGGTTGATTTATTGGCATTATTACAGTCTTGATATTTTTGTTGGGCATATGGATTTTCCATAATTATATGATGTTGGTCTAGTACCGTACCATAATGTCTACCTTATTTTTCATTGATAGCATGGTTCGAGATGTGGCCATTCCTTATCGACCTCATGATCCTTAATTCTTTACGAGATTTTCATATTGTTTGTGCTATGGTGATCTCTTTTATTTTTGTTGTGCCGAAAGTCAGTATATGGATTTAGTGACATCCTCGACAGGAGGTTGTGTATTTATAAACTGAAAACGGAGGATTCCGACAGTGGTTGTAAGTGCACTGATGCCGATGTTCACCATGTGGCAAGTAATATAATTCAGGTTGATTGTTGTTTTATGGTATTGGGACAAGAACTATGGGGGAGTCTAGAACACATTACATGAGGGTAGGTTATTATGTGATTAGTTTCAGTTATCGCTTATTATTGTATTTTTTTGGCTCTTCGTTTATAATTGATTGGCTAAAAAATAAGAGTTGATCTCCTACTTTGACCATTGTATATACCATTTGTCATTTTGAATCTTTGATTCAGTTGGTGTATGTTAATCGCACATGTAGAGAAGATAACTTTGTTGCTAATTTTCTAGCTTCATAAGCATATTCTCATACGGAGAACTCTCAGCAGATTGCGTTTGTATTGTCCGCGAGAATTCTATCTGTCAATAGCATTTTTGCCCACCTTAAATTTTTTTTTTTAGGCCTTGTCTAAAACTACGAAGCATTTTTAGCTCTATTTTAGTTTGTTTGAGTTTGTGTGTAAAGGTTAGGTTTCTCCCTACCTTTTTGAGTAAAGTTGTACTCTTCGCTCACTATATTTTGACCGCTTTGGTCCTGCTTAACGACATTTATGGAACGATAGCCATGTGTGATCCAGGGACGAAGCCAGGATTTAATCTCCGGGGGGGCCAAAATGTTTACCAAGTCATAAATAATTTGACGGGGGTTCGGGGGCAGCGCCCCCGAGCCATTTTTTTTAATACTTTTGTACTTTCAGATCACACACACATATATATATATATATATATATAATATTATAGAGAGATATACATATATTGAGAGAATATGAATCATATGTGGTTAAAATTTGACTGACAAAATTATAAATTTTTAATTTGAACCCGTATAATAAAAAATTTATAAAATTTTAGTGGAGTCAATTTATATGTAATACTTAATTTTTTAAAAATTTACCTTATATTATAAAGTAATTATTTTTTTAGTGCAGTACTATCCAAGTGTTTCTAGTGAGCTTCCATTTTCTTTTTCATTTAGTATGGAGGTAAGAGTTGCCATTTTTTATTTGGGAATTTTATGGGGCAAGTTATAAGCAAGAAGGGCAGGTCTATAATCTATTTATAAGTGTATGAATTTGGCTAGTTAAGATCAGAATGAGACCGATGTGTAAACTTATATCTTGTTACAAAGAATGTGTTGTGGTCGTTAGTTTGGTAGTAAAGAAATTCATTTTCCTCTAAAGCATTGCATTTTTCTTGAGGGGGGCCAAAAATAATTTTTTTGAAACTTTGGGGTGGGACTTACAAAATTTTCAAACCTTGGGAGGGCCGTGGCCCCCTCCAGTCCTAAGCTAGCTTCGTCCCTGGTGTGATCCATGCTGCAATTGGCAGCATGTGTAATGAAATATTATATAAACAGAAAATTATATCGAACTCTAGTAACTCAAAGCCAAAAAGGGAAATTGTTCAACAGCATGCACAAACTTACTCAAAAATGAGGACTACCCTAATAATTTTTGTGTAATGTTAGAAGTCTCTAACTTTACATGTCAAATGGTATTTCAAATAAGATTAACTGCATATTCTATCTCGAAATGTGCACCTTTTTACACTTCATATTCGAAAATATAAAACCTCCCATCTTAGTCTCTAAAGTAATGTTAAATAAACACGATAGACCCTTTTTAAAATTCCGATTAATTTTATCCCCGAAAAACTAATACTTGTTCTAATTTAATATTTGAGTACGCTTGACTATATAAGTGCCAAGTTTACTTATTTTATTAGTATATATACGTATTAAATACAACAGTCCGGATCTTAAGCTCACCCTTATCCGGCTCACCCCAAGCTCACCCCCCTTTAGCGACGGACCCAGCGACGGTTTGGTCATACAACCGTCGTCTATACTTTTAGCGACGGACAATATATAGCGTCGTTAAAAGTATAGACGACGGTTGTATAATCAAACCGTCGCCGGGTCCGTCGCTAAAGGGGGGTGAGCTTGGGGTGAGCCGGATAAGGGTGAGTTTAAGATTCGGACCGTAAATACAAAACTAAGAAAATAAACAGTAAAAACGATTCAAATAGTGCATAGAAGAGTCCGTTGCTCAAAACAATCTGTAAAGTTCTAGGGCTTCGAGAGGAGTGCAATTTCTAGTACGATCAAAAGGGAGGTGAGGATTTGTGTTCGATTCTTACAATTTCTGGCTATGAAGGAAAATAATTCTTGCGATTTCCAGTACAATTCCGGCAATTTCTGGTAAACGCGCGGTGATGGCTATGTCGGTTGATCTCTAGTTATGAAGAACAACGGTTTGATTTTCCCACTTCCTCTTTCTCTCTCTTCCTCTCATCTTGCCTCTCTTACTTCAGAACATCTAAAACACTATTCAACTTCTAATTAGGCAAATTTTGATTTGGATTTTGATTGGGTATGTGTGAATTGAGTTGGGTTTTAATTGGATATGTGTGATTTGGTTTTGTTTTTGAGTTTAATTTGCATATTGAATGGGTATGTTAGATCTACTGTTAGTGTTCTTTTGTTAGTTGAATAAATCATCATTTGAAGATATAAATGGTTTGGGGTTCTTACATTATGAGTTTTTTGGATTTCATAATAGAACATGGGAAAAATGATGAAGATGATAAAAGAGAATAGGGGCAACGACATCGTGGTGATAACATCTCATTTAAAATTCCGTCGTGGTGTTAAATTATATGTTTAACAAAAAATAACAAATTAAAAAAAATTATACCAAATAATGTTTAACAAAACAATAAAAAAAAATTAAAAAAATAAAAAATGCTAATTAATGAAGTATATGTATCAAAATAAATTATCACATTTTAATTTTAAACTTTTCTAAATGAAAAAGAATATACAACAAATGGAGTATTTATTTAAAATATAATTTAGAAAACAAAGCAAAAAAATAATATAACTTTAAAATACAGAATAATTAACTCATATGCAAAATTGAAATAAATTTATTTTGAAATGCAAAAGAAATAATACATTATAGTTAATATATGAATATTAAAAGCAACCTATTATATTAAAACATAAGAACACATCCTGCGCAAAATAAAAAATGTGAATTTATTTAGTATAATAAAAAATTAACATTATTTATTCTATGTGATTTATCTAAATAATTATTTAAGTATAAATGAAATAAATAAATAATCACTACTATTATTTGGTTCTATTAACAAAAAAAATAAGTTTAATAGTTTTATTTTAAAATTAAATTTAAGGTTTTGTTATTTTTTATAATTAATTAATTTTTTAATGAAGTCAAACCATATTTTAATACAGCCAACTATAACAACCCCGGAATCGGGTCTATCTTCAACACTAGAATCTGGTGTTACTCATCCAATACATCTTATTACATCATAAGAATAAACATAATATTATTACAAAAATAATGCGGAATCTTACATTCTACTCCCAGGTACGAAGACCTTAACTAATACATCGTCTGATATTTATTACAATATTACATTGGTGACCTTTATAAGGCACAACAAATACATATATATAATTCTTCTATTTAAAAAAAAAACTTGATATCTTCCTTAGTCTTCACCGGATTCCTCGGTTCGTTCTAGCTTTGTTGAAAATGTTTTATTTAAAGCAAGGGTGAGCATTTAATTGCTCAGCAAGTCATAACAGTTGAATAACAATATTCGTTCTATGAAAACTTCGATAACTGAACAATAGTTATGAAGCAACTTGAATAAACAGGAATAAATTAAATTACTTTTTATTTTTAAACATCAACAACATTTACTCACATAACACATTATTGCACGGGGTGCAATACATATAAATACTTGCCCAAATTATTTGATTTGGGATTATTAGCTTATCACAATTCAAGAATTATTATAATTCGTATTTCATCAATAAATATTCCGACTAGAATAGCTCAACAAATTGAGTTAGGCTGAATCGAATAGTAATAACTCATTATCATAAACACTTCACAACATATAATGAATTTCATATAACAAATGAAATTTCACCGTTTAAATGAAAGTTTTGCACAGATAATAACATGTACAAAGTCATACAATACTTACACAATAAACAATTTGTACAAGATAGAAAACTTGCATTCAATACGCAAATTGAATTAGAGTAAAAAAACTTGCACAAAATATAAATTTGCACAGGTTAGGAAACTTGCTCAATTACGAAATTTGAGTAAGTTCAGAAAATTTGCGTGAAGCGTTCTTTATAACTTTACGCTAATTCGCACTTCAAATGTCCTACACATTTACGTTAACGATAACACACCAATTCGACACATAATGACCCCAAATATTAGTTTACGTTACAATATTATTCATTTTAGGTCGTTCACGTTTTATAAATTTAGACAACGCGTCCAAACTTTTAAAGTGCACACTTAAAGTGATTTAACAAAGTTAACTCCTTTATAACCACCTTATAACTTCAAGATCCACCATGATCTTTCATTATCAACAACCACCAACAACTAATTAAATAATAAATTAAAAACTTTAAAAGAAGATGAGAGTTAGGGTTTTCTTACCTTTTCTTGTTCTTTCTTCTTTTCACTTAGATGATTAAAGCTTGGAGTTTGACAAAGCTTGGTTGCTCCTGTTCTTCCTTCCTCTCTTCTCTACCTGTGGGTCTCTCTCTCTCTCTCTCGCTTTCTTTTTCTCTCAAATGATTTAGATGAAAATGAAATGAATATAGGAGAAAATGCAAGTATACTTGCATTGGTTTATTTAAGATAATTAATCATACTCTAGTTAACTCTCACCAATCCCTTCTCATCCAACCATCCACCAACACCTTAGATTAATCAAGGTTAGAAGCTAGGGAACTAAATAATTGCTTAAGGGCTTGTTTGGATAAATTAAAATGAATGGAGGGGACAAAGATCTAATACTTGATTTCTTTGGATAAAAACTTACTATAAAAGGAAAGTGACTCATCACCCATGTTCCCCCTCCATCAAGTACCCGCCCACTTGCTCACTTCTTCTCCTTTCCACATTTAATTAACCCACATGCCAATTAACAAGAAAGTGACACATGGAATTTTAAGACTTTGGCTCCAAGTTTGCAATAGTGTGACTCAACCCTAGTCAAGCCACACTAAACCCTAGGCTTAACCCTAGGAACCCTCATGGCTCAACCCTAGCCAAGCCATGTCAAACCCTAGCCAAACCTTAAATTCTTAGGCTTAGTTAGTCCAACTAAATTTAATTAGTTATTTTATTTTCTAGTTTCTTTCTAGTTAGCTTTCATAATTCAATTGGTTAGCAAAAAGTCTATTTTGCCCTTTCATATAAGCAATTAGGGTTTACATTTTCGAACTCGGTCAGTTACCCGATTTCTTTCTAGTTAGATTTCCTAACTCGTTCAACATGCGAAAATCGCGAAATTTCTTTTGTCGATTTTATTGGAGATTACGTATCCCGGCCTCAAATAAACGTTATCCCATGATTCGAAAAACAAAACAAATATTTTTCGATGTGAATAGTGTTTTTACGGCTTTTTCCCAAAAAACTTTTATTAGAGAATTCATTTCTCTTCCCTAAATAAACGCTATTGTGTAATTCGAAATTTATCGAAAATACACAGAAAAATCGTTTTCTGCGTTTTATAAATAGTGTTTTAGCGTTTTTCTCAGAAAATTTTCCTTCTAAAAATTTCAAAATTTATAGATAATCACGTAACCCGTAAAATAGGTCATTAATCGACCTTAAATCACATATACAGAATAATATTCAAAAAAGTTCATTTTATTAAATAATATTCTTAAACCCTAATTATAAGGCTACTCGATTTCTCGGGTCGTCACACAAACCATATAAAACTATTTGTCTACCAGGAAATTTATGCATTCTGGCCAATTTTTGTCAAAAATTTAATTTGGGAGGGGGGACATTGTGCGAAATTAGGTACTTGATGTAACGGATGTATAAGCCCAATTAATTTAGGGACTGAATTGTGAGGAAGGTGGAACTTGGTGTAACAAAAGTGTATTTTGCCCTTTACTAATTTAATATTATTCAATGTTTAGTAGGCAAGTATTTATGCGAATTTAAATTAATTTCATATGATCAAATATATATATATATATATATATATATATATATATATATATATATATTCACATGACTCAAGCACGTGGCAATTTGTCAAACTGGCCAATTTTCTTGCTGCAAGAAATAACGTCAGGGTGCGTATCGGGGGAATCGTGTTACTTTGGGGACTATAAGAGGAATTATACTAAGGGTACGAAATTTAAAAAAGGTGCATACTTCGATTTCAGATATTAAAACTAACTAAATTTCTCAAAGAGAGCAATTAATTTAGATTTTTTAGGCCAATATTTTAACTCAAAATTTGTATGAATTTGTTTATTTGTTTCTGGTCAATACAATTATAAATATTATAAACTATTAATCAATACCAAAATATAACAAGGCAAACACTAAGTCATTTGTCAACTCAGCAATCCAAGTTTGATGACTCGATTGGTAGCTAGCCCAAAAAAAAAAAATTCTTACCTTTTTGGTCATAAAGTTTGGTATTTTCAAAAGTTGACCCAACAACTCAAAAGTTAAGTTTTTCACAAAAAAATTAGTACAAACGTTTACTACTAAAGATACAATGAATCCTTTGCCGGTAAGCATTTAACAAAAATCTAAATATATCAATTAATGATTCATTTATACATTTGACCCTTAGTATTTTGTAATAGTTTTCATGATTCAAAAATGTAATTAGTATAACTTATCTCATTCAACTTACTTCAATTTATTATAAATAGAATTACTTGTACACCAAATTAATTACACACAAAAATTTTAAAAGTTCAATATGGATCAGATAAGAATATGTTATCCTTGTAATGAACATAATCCATGTAATACTACATATAGCTGAGAATACCGTGAATACCATAAGTGAGAAAATTTTCAAAACATCTCGTGTTTTATCCTTTATATGGTATTAGAGCCTCTAGACAAAAATGTCGTCAATCTCTTCCTCGGCTGACTCCGTAAAACAATCTAGCCCAGTTCAACCTCCTCTTAATCAACCCAACGTCAACAACCTATTCACGTCCCCAATCCCTATGCACAACCCCCATAATTCTCACACTATAAAATTGAACCCATTTTCTGATCCAATCTTGTACCGTCAATTAGTTAGAGCTCTACAGTGTGCCACCTTGACTCGATCGGATTTGGCATTCGTCATTAATCGAGTATGACAAAATATGCATGCTCCAACAGTCACGCATTGGAGCAATCTCAAACGCTTCCTACGGTATCTCCAAAAGACTGGTCACTTTGTATTTGTTGATAAAATAAACTATTATTAGTCTCTTGGCCTACCTAAGACTTTTGGTAGCTCCCTATCTATAAATTAGGAGTTTGATGGGTAGTACCTATGTTGTCATTAGGCGTTTACCTAAGGAGTCTCTTGAGTAGCCTATTAGCAATTATGTATTAGTAATATGTATTAGCCTATAAATAGGCTATTTGGTTAATCTAAACGAATGAGTGTGTTGTAGAAAACTCCACCATCCTTTGTCTTCTATCATAGTGCTTTCATTTCAATTGCAATATTACATCAGTGGCATCCGAGCCAGAAATAAGAGAGAAAAGTGTGAGTCTCGAAACAGTTTGAAGTTCTCAAAAAGTCCACAATAGCAGCAGCTTTATTTTTCTCACCTGTTTTTGATTTTCTTACTTTTGTAGAAGTAGTGAAATAATGGCTTCAAATTCTAATTTTGTTCAAGCGGCGATCCCACGCTTTGATGGTCACTATGACCATTAGAGTATGCTAATGTAGAATTTTCTGCGGTCAAAATAATATTGGTCAATTGTTGAATCTGAAATTGGACAACCAGAAAAGATGCAACAGATGTCCAAAAAGCAGAGTTCGAAGGGAGAAAACTAAAATATTTAAAGGCAAAAAATTATCTTTTTCAGGCCATTGATCGTCCCATCTTGGAAACAATTCTTAGCAAAGACACTTCCAAGGATATTTGGGATTCCATGAAGAAGAAGTATCAAGGTACAACAAGAGCTAAGAGGCAGCAACTTCAAGCACTTCGTTCGGAGTTCGAAATGTTTCGAATGAAATCAGGAGAGTCAGTTACAGACTATTTTTTAAGAACGATGGCAATCGTTAATCAAATGCGAATCCATGGCGACAAGACAGAGGATGTAACCATTATTGAGAAAATTCTTCGATCCTTGACACCAAAATTTAATTTTGTTGTCTGTTCTATTGAAGAAGCTAATGATGTTGATAAACTTTCCATTGATGAGTTACAAAGTTCCTTATTGGTTCATGAGAAAAAAATTAACCAGCAGGAGAAAGAAGAACAAACATTGAAGGCCTCATCAGTTAACAACTTTACACCCAGTGTAGCTCATAGAGGACGAGGTAGGGGCAATGATCGAGGTAGAGGAGGCAGATTCAACAATAATCGTTGGAATCAACAACAAAATCATCAGCATCAAGAAAGTCAATTTCAAAGAAGAGGCAAAGGACGTGGCGGCTACCACTCAACAACTTATAGACCAAAGTCAGTAGACAAGTCTAATGTTGAATGTTACAGATGTCATAGGTATGGCCATTATAAGTCAGAATGTGAAACTGCTTTGAATAGACAAAGTGGAGAAAAAACTAATTTTGTAAAAAAAGAAAAAGTGTCTCTTTTGATGGCGTGTCACGTGAATAAAAGAAACTCAACAAAACATGTGGTATTTAGACACTGGTTGCAGCAATCACATGTGGGGAGATAAGGAAGCATTCTCTGACTTAAATGAATCTTTTCGCAGCTCTGTTAAGTTCGGTGACAATTCCACAATTTCTGTTATGGGAAAAGGAAAGGTAACCATTCGAACTAAAGAAAATTACACCCACACTATTGCTAATGTTCTTTTTGTGCCAGAATTAAAGACCAACTTGCTTAGTGTGGGTCAGTTGCAAGAAAAGGGATACGAGATTTCTATCAAAGATGGAGTATGTCAGATTCAAGATGCAAAGTTGGGCTTAATTGCTCAAGTTAACATGACAGCAAATCGTATGTTCCCGCTTTATCTCCGCAACACCACTCATTCATGTTTCTCAACGAAAGTGAAGGATGAGGCATGATTATGGCACTTCCGTTATGGGCATCTGAATTTTGGTGGATTAAAAACACTACAACAGAAGAACATGGTGACGGGTCTTCTTCAAATTATAGTTCCTTCTCAAGTTTGTGAACAATGTATTGTTAGCAAACAACACTGCAATCCGTTTTCACAAAGAAAATCTTGTAGAGCGAAGAAGACATTGGAACTTATTCATTTTGATATTTGCGGGCCAATTACACCACAATCTAATGGAGGTAAAAGATACATAATTACCTTCATTGACGATTATAGTCGTAAAACATGGGTTTATTTTTTGCAAGAAAAATCTGAAGCTTTTAGAGCCTTTAAAAGCTATAAAGTGCTCGTTGAGAAAGAAGTTGGCAGTCCCATCAAAGTTCTTCGTACTGATCGTGGTGGAGAGTATAACTCACATGAATTTGCAAATTTCTGTGAGGTTCATGTAATCAAGAGACAACTTACAGCAGCCTATACACCCTAACAGAACGGAGTGTGCGAAAGAAAAAATCGTATTATTATGAATATGGTGTGAAGCCTTTTGAATATGAGTGGCATTCCAAAAAACTTCTGGCCTGAAGCTGTTAATTGGAGCATTTATATATTGAACAGAAGTCCCACTTATGCTGTTCAAAATATGACACCGGAGGAAGCATGGAGCGGAAGGAAACCTGTTGTAGATCATTTCCGGATTTTTGGGTGTATTGCCTATACTCATATTCCAGATGTGAAGAAGAGGAAGCTAGATGACAAGGGAGAAAAATATATTTTTCTTGGTGTTAGTGATAAGTCCAAAGCTAATAAGCTATACAATCCTAGCACCATGAAAATAGTTATCAGTCGTGATGTGGTTTTTGATGAAAAAAGCACCTGGTCATGGAATGAAAATGGTGTTCAACAAAATATTCCATCAGATTTTGATGATGATGAGAAAGGGCAGGAGCCTGTGGAAAATGAGCAAGAACATGGACCCACTCAAAATGTTCCAGTAGCCGATCAAAGCCCACTTGCAGCTGAATCATAAAGGCCTCAACGTGTTCGAAGAAGACCAACATAGATGACTGATTATAAGGTAACTGGAGTTGACCAAGGTGATGATCTACTTACACATTTTGCTCTATTTTCAGATTGTGATCCTACCATTTTTGAAGTGGCTGTCAAAGAATCAAAATGGAGAAAGGCTATGGATGCAGAAATTACAGCCATAAAAAGAAATGATACTTGGGAGCTTTGTGATCTTCCTAAAGGGCAAAAAATAATTGGTGTAAAGTGGGTTTACAAGACAAAGCTGAAGGAGAATGGAGAAGTTGACAAGCACAAAGCACGTTTGGTGGCTAAGGGCTACAAACAGGAGTTTGGTGTTGATTATAAAGAAGTCTTTGCTCCGGTTACAAGGCATGACACAATCAGATTGGTGATTGCATTGGCAGCTCAAAACTCATGGCCTATTTTCCAGTTGGACGTAAAATCAGCTTTCCTACATGGAGATTTGAAAGAAGAGGTATTTTTTGATCAACCTCCTGGTTATGTAAAAATTGGCAATGAGCATAAAGTGTATAAGTTAAAGAAGGCTCTATATGGATTAAAACAAGCTCCACGGGCTTGGTATAATCGTATAGAAACTTATTTTTTGAAGGAAGGATTTCAAAAATGTCCTTATGAACATACACTTTTTATAAAGATTGAAGATGGAGGAAAAATGCTCATTGTTAGTTTATATGTAGATGATTTAATCTATACTGGAAATTCAACCATGTTTAAAAGCTTTAAGAAATCCATGATGGCTGAATTTGAGATGTCTGATCTTGGCTTGATGCATTACTTTCTTGGGATTAAAGTGGTGCAGTCCTCTGATGGAATTTTTATTTCTCAAAAGAAGTATGTGCGAGAAATTTTGGACAGGTTCCAGATGAAGGATTGTAATCCTGTAAATACACTATCTAAGTTTGGTTTGAAGCTAAACAAAGATAATGGAGGAAAGAAGGTTGACGACACTCTTTACAAACAGATAGTGGGGAGTTTAATGTATTTAACGGCAACAAGACCTGATATCATGCATGTTGTAAGTGTGATTAGCAGGTACATGGTGTGTCCTACAGAGATTCATCTCTTGGCTGCAAAAAGAATTTTCCGATACTTGCAAGGTACTAAGGAGTTTGGATTGTTTTACAAGAAGGGAGAAAAGTCAGATTTGTTTGGCTTTACGGATAGTGATTATGTAGGAGATTCAGATGATCTAAAAAGCACATCTGGGTATGTTTTCATGATAGGGACAGGAGCTGTTTCATGGTCATCGAAGAAGCAACCTATTGTTACATTATCAACCACTGAAGCTGAATTTGTTGCTGCAATAATTTGTGCTTGTCAAGCTATTTAGCTAAAGAAAATTCTTAAAGAGTTGCATTGGAAAGAGGATGGACCTACTCAGATTTATTGTGACAACAGTTCAGCAATAAAGCTTTCAAAAAATCCTGTTTTACATGGTCGAAGCAAACATATAGATGTGAAGTATCATTTTTTGAGGGATCTCACGAATGATGGAGTCATTAATCTTATTTACTGCAGAAGTGATGACCAGATTGCTGACATTTTAACAAAGAATCTCAAAGTTCCTGCATTTCAGAAGCTTAGGAAGCTACTTGGTGTTTGTATTTCAAATAATTCAGTTTGCATGAAGGATGGCGTTTCAATGTTTGACTCTTATTAAACTGAATGTTATGTATGGAACATCAGTTTAAGGGAGGGATTGTTGATAAAATAAACTATTATTAGTCTCTTGGCCTACCTAGGACTTTTGGTAGCTCCCTATCTATAAATTAGGAGTCTGATGGGTAGTACCTATGTTGTCATTAGGAGTTTGCCTAAGGAGTCTCTTGGGTAGCCTATTAGCAATCATGTATTAGTAATATGTATTAACCTATAAATAGGCTATTTGGTTAATCTAAAGGAATGAGTGTGTTGTAGAAAACTCCACAATCCTTTGTCTTCTATCATATTGCTTTTATTTCAATTGCAATATTACATCAGTATTGTCCATTGTTTATGGGGCCAAACTTGGTGTCATGGTCTTCGAAGAAACAAAAAACGGTTGACTACCATTTTGTCGAATTAGGTCTATTCTTAAAGCTTCCACTGGTCATCTGGTCTGACAATATCGGGGCCACGTATTTAGCTGCAAACCCAGTCTTTCATGCTCGAATGAAGCACTAGAAATTGGCTACCATTTTGTCCGTGATTCAGTGGGTAATGGTGATCTCCAAGTGCGACATGTATCCACCCACGATCAACTTGAAGACATTTTTGCTAAATCACTGTCGTCTAGCCGGTTCTACTTTCTACGCTCCAAGCTCACGCTATTGCCCACACAATGAGCTTGCGGGGCGCTATTGAGGGGTTATCCATGTTGTCAATTCTCTCATCTCTATCTGTTGTAAATCTCTACTTAATCTTTTATTGTAACTACCAGATAAGAATATGTTATCTGTAAAGACCGAGAATTTTATATGATTATATATGTATATATTTTTTTTGCGAATAATTTTTTTTATTATTTATTTATTAATTATTATTATTATTACTTTGAGCATATGTGATATGAATTAAGCAGGTTAGTCAATTTATTTATTTTAAGTTGACTAAGAAATGTACATGAGGTAAAGATGATTAACTAATTAAATTGATGGAAGGAAAGTAAGATAAGCTTATGTTAAAAATTAACATAGCTTGAATGTTAACCTTGGATGGTAAATAAAAAGATTTATAATCTTTAAGTGATTAATTAGTATTAGTAATATAAAGTGATTATATGATTGTGTAATAACTTATTAAGCCAATTAGGGCTAATTAAGTTAATGAATTAATGGAAAAAAAAAAGAAAGCCAAAAAAAAAATAAGTATATTAAATTATTTATTAGTGTATTGAACACTTTGTGACTTACATTGAATGGATATGTGGATAAATGAATGTATTAAATATTTATCAATGATGATAAATATATTATTACTTATGTGGAATATATATGAAACTAAATATATATATATATATATATATATATTATAGATATGTATATTTATTTATTTATTATATAAAGAGAATTAAAAAGAAAGCCTTGTAACCTAATATTATATATTAGAAATGAGAATTAAATAACCTAAGGGTTATATTTATTTAAGAATTCTAGTATTTAAAATATATAGTAGTAAACTAACCTAAGATTTATTTTTATCTCAACTTATTAAATTATATTAACCTAATTAAAGCAAGTCTAATTGGGTTATATAATTAAACCCATATGAGTAATTATTTAATGTCCAAATTAAGTTGACTAAAAATCCTAATTAAATAATTAGGATAAGATAAAATTTATGTATTGAACACATGCTAATTTATGTGGTCCAAACAATTATGGGACATGGTCCAAATAGTTTATTAGAAAGCCCAAACAAATATGGGACATGGTCCAAATAATTTAGCCTAAACAATTAAATGGGAGCCCAAACAATTAAAGGTTTGGCCCAAATGAAATGGGAATTCTAGAAGACTTAAAGTGCAAATAAAGCATTAAATAAAAAATGAAAAATGGAAGAAAATAAGGGGAGATGTCCGGCTATAGAAAGAGGAAAAGAGCACATGGTTATTTAGATTTTTAATCCACAAAGTCAAGATTTGTTCACCAAATCTATAGGCCTTGTCTCTCTAGCCTTTTAGTCTAATAAAAATAAAATCTATAGCTTAGATTGTGAAGAGATATTGGGAGATATCATGTATACATATATGAGTTATATGTATATTAATTGCCAACTATAAATAGCCTCACTCTTAGTTAAATTAAGAGTTTACTTCATTTACCAAAAAGCTAAAGAGAAAGCAAAAGAGAGAGAGAGAGAGAGAGAAACCAAGAGGGGGCTATCGGACATCAAAGGAAGAAGAGGAGGAGTTTTATTTTTTTCATGCCATTCAATTTCATAATCTATTGTGGGAGAAGAAGAAAGATTACTCATAAATCTAGGTATAAACCCTAACCATAAATTAGCTTATGTAATTTCTTGTGGATATTTTTAAATAAATCATGAGTTTATAATTTTAAACTCTAGAATATTAGATCTAAATGTTTCATAATGTATTATGTTTAGATCATGTCATGTTGGGTGTTGATTTGTTTAAAAAGCAAAAGAAAAGAAAATTAGTTTTTTTTTCTTTGGTTAGAAAACCCTAACTTTTCCTTACTTTGATCATTTACCATTTAAAATCTACACATTATTTTTGTGATCCGCCAAAGAAGGGTACTAGATATGTGAGTTAACTTTTAAACTCAAGTAGTAGCATTCTAAAATATTGATTTTCAAGCCATGGGGGCTGTTTTAGTCAAAATAGTCCAGTTTAAAGAAAAAGAGAAAGAAAACTGTTTTGGGTCAGTTTATTGCAGGGGTAATTTCGTCCAATTTTCTTGCTTTAAAAATTATGAGAAAATTTGGTGCGTTAATATGATGAGTTAACTGAGTCCTGTCCAAAGATGGTAATTTGTTGATATATAGAATGAAAGTTATGACTTTTACTAGAACGCGTTATTTTTAAAGTGATTCGAAATAACTTTTTCTGTGTAACTCCAAAAATTGTAAAATTTTTACTGGAGGTATAGGATCATAACAGGAGCATACTCTGAAAATTTCGTAATTTTTGAACAAAAAGATAATTTATGATAATTGTAACAATTTCGGGCTATTTTGGACACTTTAAAAATAGTAAACGAAATTGAAAAATTAAAGGATAAATATATTATCACTAAAATATCATATATTGATATTTTTCAGAAAAGAAAAAAAAATAAAAATTTATTTTGGTATTTTTCATGGCTATGTTTAGGTTATGAATAAATAGATAAATTAAGTTAAATCAAGTTGTAAAACTTGTGAATGTGATTTACTTCAAAAAAAAAAGGAATCCTTTAAGATATAGAAACTCATTTTGGGACCGAGAAGGTATATGTATTTGTGTGCGTGTCTCTAAGATTTTAACAAAATACTCTCTCCGTTCTTTTTTACTTGACATTTTAGGAAAATACACAAAAATTAATAAATACAATTATTACTTTGTCTGATTGATTAAAAGGAATATACAATCTCAATAATACTCTTCAAAATTCATTGGAAAAGATGAAAGATAAATAATTTAATTAGTATTTAATTTATAAGGGTATTTTGGTCATTTTTAATAAAATATTATATGAATGACATGATACGTGTGTTAAATGAATTAAATAGTAAGAGATAAACAATTTTATTAAATTGTTTATAAACGATTAAAATATTATTAAATGATTAATAATATTAGTAAATAAATAAAATATTATTAATTGATTAATAATATTCGAAAATTAAAATAAAATATTATTAAATGAATAATAATATTAATAAATAATTAAAATATTATAAAATTATTAATAATATTAATAAGTGATTAAGATATTATTAAATAATTAATAATATTAGTAGGTGATTAAAATATTATTAAATTACCAATAATATTCGTTAAGGATTAAAATATTATTAAATGATTAATAATATTAGTTAAGGATTAATAATATTAGTAAACGATTACAATATTATTAAATGGTTAATAATATTTGTAAATGATTAAGATATTATTAAAGAGTTATTAAAATATTATTAAGTGATTAATAATATTAGTAAGTGAATAAGATATTATTAAATGATTAATAATATTATGAGGTGAATAAGATATTATTAAATGATTAATAATATTATGAGGTGAGTAAGATGTTATTAAATGATTAATAATACTTGTGAATGAATAAAATATATTAAGTAGTTAATAATATTGAAAAGGGAATAAAATATTATTATGTGATTAATAATATTAAGAAGTGATGAAATATTATTTGATATTAAAAGAAAGTTTAAGATGGTGGTTATATGATAGAATATTATCAAAGGATGATAATATTACTAATGATTTATTGTAATATCTAATATTTGAATTATGTGACTAAATGTTAGATAATTTATTATAATAATAGTGGTGTTATGAGTTATAATATGTTATGCTAATTGAGAGATCAATATTATTAATGATAGGTCTTTTCAAAAGAAGTTAAATTAGATTGCGTAGCAGTAATCGACGAACAAGGCAAGTTTCACTAACTCAAACTTGAGTTATTATTTTCCAAGTATGTTAGTGGATAATTATTGTTGATTATTCCACATCTATAATGATTATTGGCATTCGCACTTTGTGCAATTGATTTCCTGTTCTATTATTTGAACTGTGAAATAATTAGAGTTCTTTATTCATAAACTGTTTATGAGTCATGTCTCAGCTAGTTGTTTCGGCTAGACTAAATATTAAATTGATATCGCATGACACGTTCTATTAATTATGAACTGATTTGTTATTGAAAGATCTATGCCATTGATTTCGGCTAGACCAATATTGATGTTATGTGTTGAAATCGTAGTATTTCTTTGAAAGCAATCTAAACCATATTGTTGTGGTATGGACTCATGATGTAAGACTGAGATGAACAATCCTGAAAAATAAATCAAGGGAAATTTTATTGTCGGAAACCCGACCCGCGCGCTATGTTTGAGTATTATGCATAATCACGGGTACAATGAAGCTGATCCCTTCACGTACTTGTAGAAGAGTATATTTAGTCTATACGATTAACTTATACTCTTGAGGTATTCAGTATTATTAGCTGATGATTCCTCTAGCAGTTCATGATCCATTGTGATCACTCAGCATGAAATCTAGGTATAATCCGGCCACTTTATTGACTATTATTGCAGTATTGCTAATCCTTCATGATCAATTGAATATTATTGAATCTTCGAAAGAATTTTAACTCTTTCATTCTTGATGTATTATTCAGCATGAAATTCAAGAAAATTCTTGTTACTTGAAATGATTTATTGTTCAGCTACTTCATAATCTTTGAAACATTATTGAAGTTTCAGAAAGTTAAACTCTTCTGTTCATGATATATCCTTTATTGTACGCTTTAACTTACTGAGCAAATTAGTTGCTCACCCTTGCTTAAAATAAAACTTTTCAGCTAAAGCCGAGGTAGCCGAAGGGTCTAAGAAGGATAAAGGCAAAGCGAAGGCGACTGAATAGTGTCACTTATGTAATGAATATTATATTGTATTTTGACTTAAACCTTTTGTATTATTAGGTATGTTGACTTAAACCTTTGTATTATTAGGTATGTAATGTTAAGGTTAATTAGTAAGACCTGGGATGATTATATATTTTGTATTAAGTTAATGTAATAATTGATATAATTCATAAGAAATAGGTAGATAGATGAGATGTGTATGTTGTATCGTGAGCACCGAATCTGAGGTTCAAGGGACCCGGATTTGGGGGCGTCACATTATCCTTGTAACAAACATAATCCATTACTGCTATATATAGCTGAGAATACCATGAATACCTTAAGTGAGAAAATTTTCAATACCTCGTGTTTTATCCTTTATACCTTGAATCTACGTTATCAACACTAATGTTATCCTATTGGATGAAAATATACGTATTTTTTCCGATCAATTAATCAATGAATTCAAATGGCATACTATAATGAATTCATTTGAAATTAAATAAATTAGTATGATTATAAATATTGTCGTTCAAATATATCAGATTTAAAACTTGCTTAGTAAATGGTCTTTAAGTTTACCCGTACTTTGCACGAATTATAAAGCTCATATAAAATCTATATACATATATAATAAGACAAAATTTGGTTTAATTTTTTAGTCTTCGTCTTTGGTATAGGTCTAGAATTTAACTACAACTAAAACACTTTAATCTCCTTAATTTTATTTATTTTAAAGCAATTCAAATAGCTACTAATAAATCCCAAACTCAGTAGGACTCTTTTTCTTATACTAATTTTATACATTTGGGTCTTCCAACCCTATAACATATTAGAGAAATAAGATAAGTTTGTTATTTAGGATAGTTTTATATTTATCAAGTTGTTATGTATTTATTGGAATACTGATGTAACCTATTTTCTATGAATGAAACAATTGAATTATTCTTAATTTGTTATGGTATCAAAGCTTTAAATAGCTTAACAGCTTTTGATCCTTAGTCTCCACATTCAAAATAGTTTAACATTCTTCATCTTAATTTGCTCCCGCCCTCTTATTGTCATTTGTCGGCGTGTGATTACCCTTCATCTTCTTTTTGAGTAGTTCAAATTAAAAGTCATCTAATAGCAATCATATAATCCATTGCCTCCCTCCAATCAAATCAGCAACCCATTAACCTATTGCCTCTCTCTAATCAAATCAAGTACCATCACCAATTATGGGGAAAAAAGCAGCTAATTTTCGATCCAATTGCAATCAGACATTTAACATTCACAAGTACCACCACAGATAGAATTCGTGTTGAAGCCAAAGCTGCTGCAATTATCAGCCAAAGAAACCAAACAATCTCAGATTCATGTCATCGCCATCTCTAATTTGTGATCTACTGCTCTTGCTTCCATTTGAAATCAATCGGGATTATAGCTCATTTATCATTGTTGTTGTTGTAGAAGTTAACTCGCGGGCGCAGCTATTGGTATAATTTGGTATTTTATATACACCGTTATGAGTGTTTAGTTTGAACCCTTTTCTTAAAATTAATTTGGTTCCTGTTATTTGTCAAAACATTTACCTTTTACCCCTATAGTTTGTTTCCCTCAAAACTTCACTCGAGTTTATCTAGCAAGCTAATCCTACAGTCTTTTCGAAACAAAACAATTTATTATTTCATTTTATGGCCAGCCATATATATGGTCCATTTCCAACTTTTATGGAAAGTATTTTGGTTTATGAAAATGATGATTGTGAGTTTCCCAATGACGCAACATCAAATTGGTATACAGATGATCTTTTTGATCAACTTGCTTGCTTGCTTACAAAAGCTACTTACTCAATCTGTTTAGAATTATGTTTCAGAAGCACAATCAATTCTATCTGCGTTAAATAACGCGAGAGGATCACTCTCTGAATTTGAATTCACTGATTTTTTAGTTGAAGGGTTAGATGAATATCTTTTTAAAAGAATTCATTTTTATTATTATTTGATGCACCCTTCTTTTAATTCTTTATGTACTCTAATTCTTGGTGACACGGCGGAAGACAGTAAAGAGAATAGAAACAATCACAGGAATTAAATCTATGTACTTTGCAATCACAGGAATTCACAAAGTTGGATAAATTGACTAGAAATAGTCACGAAGTTTATAAAAGTTGAATAATAAGAGAGTTAACCCTAAACAAATGAAAACATCCTTTAAATACTAAACAATAAGCTGAGAAACCTAATTATGCAAGAAATAATGAAATTACGAAAATATCCAAATAAACCCAAAGTTATGTTCAAAACAATATCAATCCTTCTTAACTTGCATTTCCTTCCTTTTCCTACTTGGACTCTAACTTGGACCATGTCATTCCCCTTCACTTGAAAAAAACTCGTCTCTAAGTTGTGACTCGGCACCACAATGGGGTTTTCGTACAACGGACCATCAGTAGCATGGAAAGGATAAAGATCAGCCACATTAAATGTCCGCGAAATTCCCATACTGGCAGGCAAGTCGACCACATAAGCATTATCATTAATCTTCAGCAGAATAGTATAAGGACCATATTTCTTTTGTTGCAGATTGCCGTAAGTACCAATAGGAAACCGCTCCTTGCGTAAGAACACCATCACCTGATCCCCTTTTTCAAAAGTCAGCTTCCGACGATGTTTATCAGCAAGCATCGTGTAACGCGCATTGGCCTGCTCAATCTTTTGTTTCACCGCCACATGCGTAGCTTAAATTTCATCCGCCATATTGGTAGCAGTTGCGCTCATGTCAGGACCCTTAGGTAAACTGACCAAATCAAGAGTATGACGGGGACAGTTAGTATAAACAATAGAAAATGGAAACTTCCCTGTAGCGCTATGCTCGGCACTATTATAAGCAAATTCTGCCTGTGCTAAAGCCAAATCCCAATTTCGAGGCTTCTCTCCACATATACAGCGAATCAAATTTCCCAAAGTACGGTTCAATGATTCAGTTTGTCCGTCAATTTGAGGATGGGTTATACTACTAAAATTCAAAGAAGAATCGAACTGCTTCCATAAAGTCTTCCAAAAATAACTCAAAAACTTAGTATCGCGATCCGAAGTGATGGACTTGGGCACACCATGCAACCTGACAATCTCCCTAAAGAATAACTTTGCCACCATAGGAGCATCTGAAGTTTTCTTACAAGGTATAAAATGCACCATCTTAGAAAACCGGTCGACAACCACAAAGACAGAATCAACACCCCTTTGAGTTCTCGGTAAACCAACCACAAAATCTATCGATAAATCTTCTCAAATATTTTCAGGAACCGGTAAAGGTGTATAAAGACCCGCATTGGAGGATTGCCCTTTACCCATTTAACACACATAACACTGTCCCACCAATTTCTCCACATCACGTCGCAACTCAGGCCAATAATATCGTTTTTGTACAGCAGATAAGGTCTTATCGCGTCCCAAGTGTCCAGCAAGACCACCGCCATGCAAGTCACGAATTACCTTCTCCCGTAAAGATGAAACTGGAATACATAATTGATTCTCTCGCATCAAAAACCCATCTTACAAGTAGAATCCCGACACAGGTACTCCAAATACACACTGTTGCCAAATTTCAGAAAAATCAGGATCATGCTCGTACAACTCGTTCAAGTACTCAAAGCCAAGTATTTCATGACTAGAGTAATGATACACGGTGACTCAAAGCATCTGCCACCTTATTTTGCACCCCCGACTTATACACCAAACGGAAAGGAAACTTCTGAAGGAAAGTACACCACCGGGCATGCATGTCTGAGGTAATTCGTTTCTGACTTCCCAAATACTTTAAAGCTTCATGGTCAGAATACAACACAAATTCTTTCCCGATCAGGTAGTGCTCTCAATGTTTCAGAGTTCGAACAACTTCAAAAAATTCTTTGTCATAAGTTGACCATTTTTGCCGAGTCGTACATAATTTCTCACTAAAAAATGCTACAGGCCTCTTTTCTAGGGATAAAACAGCACCAATACCCACTCCACTAGCATCACAATGTACTTCAAACAGCTTATCAAAGTTCGGTAACGCATGCACAGGGGCAGTACTTAATTTCTCCTTTATCACTGCGAAACTATTATTTGCTGCCTCATCCTAATTAAACTTCCCTTTCTTCAAACACTCCGTAATAGGCATTTTACTATTGAAATTCCTGATGAACCGCCTATAAAAAGTTGCTAGCCCGTGGAAACTATGGACTTCACTAATTGTCTTTGGGACAGGCCAATCTCGAATTGCCTTCACTTTCTCTTCATCCACCTGTATCCCATCGGAGCTAACTATGAAACCCAGAAAGAGCAACTTATCTGTCATAAAGCTGCACTTCTTAAGGTTCGCAAATAATTTATTCTGCTGCAAGACTGTTAGTACCTCACGCAATGCAAAAGATGTTCCTCTTCGGATTTACTGTAAATCAGGATATCATCAAAGTAAACAACAACAAATCATCCAATAAATGGTCTCAATACCTGATTCATAACACGCATGAAGGTGCTGGGTGCGTTGCTTAAACCGAACGACATAACCAACCATTCAAACAGCCTATCCCTAGTCTTGAAAGCTGTTTTTCACTCATCACCGGGCCGTATACGGATTTGATGGTACCCACTGCGTAAATCAATTTTGGAGAAAACCAATGAACCATGCAACTGATCGAGCATGTCATCCAACCTCGGAATTGGAAACTTGTACCCCACTGTAATTTTGTTGATCGCCCTGCTATCCACACACATACGCCAACTACCGTCAGCCTTAGGTACCAATAAAGCAAGAACTGCACATGGACTCACGCTCTCCTGTATATGCCCCTTCTTCAATAACTCTTCCACCTTTTCTCGTAGTATCTCATTCTCCTTCGGGCTCATCCTGTAATGAGTAAATTTGGCAAACTAGCTCCAGGAATTAAATCTATCTGGTATTGTATGTCTCTCATTGGAGGAAGTTCATCCGGCAGTTCATCTGGCATAAAATCACTGAATTCAGCCAACAAAGGCTTAACTGCATTAGATACGATAGATTCCTTCGACTTCCCCTTCATCACGTCTTTCACAACCATACAAAATAAGTTTCCCGTCTCCTTCAAATCTGCTAGAAATTCCTTGCGGGTGTGTGCTATTGTCAGGAATGCCTTCCCCTCCACTTTAGAAGCTTTGGGTTGGGTATTTTTTTTCAGCGGCAACAAAGTATATCGTACATCATCTTTCTCAATTCGGTAAATATTTTCTCTTCCTAAATGTTGTGCATTAGTGTCGTACTGCCATGGCCGCCCAAATAAAATATGACAAGCATCCATATCTATGATATCACAATAAACAGTATCTACATACTTGTCAATTGAAAATGGGACCTTACAGCGTTCAATTACTTTAACTTCGCCAACAGATTTAATCCAACCAATCGAGTAAGGACTAGGATGTTTCTCCACAGGTAAGTGTAACTTCTCAACGACCTCTCTACCAATAATATTTTCTTGGCTACCACTATCAATAATCAAATCAAAAGTCTTACCAAAAATGGCACGTCTAGTCTGGAACAGTTTGTGGCGTTGGTTTTCTTCTGTCGGTTTTGGAGACAAAAATAATTTCCTTAATAGATACACTTGTTCTTCTGTCTCATACTCGTCATCTTCACCTTCGGCTTCATAAATATTTTCATACTCCTCATTATCTGCATTCTCCTCATCATGGTTTACGATGTTCACAGTACGCCTCCGACAATCCGCCGATGTATGTCCTGACCCGCCGCACTTATTACACTTATCCCTATAATTTTTGGCATAGGGGTTAGGTGCTTTCTCCTGCACCATCGGCTGTTTTCCTTGGGCCTTTTCAATCATAGCCCGATCACCACGTTGAAACTGTCGTCCTTGGTAATTCTGCGGAGTTTGGAAAATAGGGTTCTGTCGATTATTCCACCCACGAGTCTTATCCCCAGAATTTTGTCCTCCTTCTGAATAATTTCTGCGAACAGGTTCGGGACGAGGTCTCTCCTGCAAAATAATTTCAGCTTTCAAGTCCAAATTCCTAGCGTCTTCAACACTAAGTACGATCTGCACTCTGATCTTCTCTCTAACCTCACGTTTCAGGCCTTCAAAATACCTAGAAGCTTTCAGAATTTCTGACTCCTGTAATCCTGTACGTTCCGTTAACCTCTGAAACTCTATTGTGTACTCATGGACGGATTTATTGCCCTGACGACACTTCTATAATTTTTGAAACAAGACCTGCTCATAATCCAATGGAAAGAATCGTTCTCTCAGCATCCTTTTCATCCGACTCCATGATGTCACCGGTGTTTTCCCTTGCCTTTTACGAGTGGACTGCACGTTCTCCCACCAGATACCAGCAGCTCCCTTTAGCTTGTACGCCACCAATTTCACTTGTTTTTCCTCTGGGGTTGAAGCAAAATCAAAGAACCTCTCTACTTCGTATAGCCAGTCCAAAAACGACTCAATATCAAGAGTCCCATCAAAAGTGGGAAGATCCACTTTAATTCAAAAATCCTGATTTTGGCCCCTCAGATCGTCTCTAGCCCGGAACTGGTTACCACGCACCATAGCCCTATTATCAGGCTCCTCATATCCCCGACAGTTGATACGTAGTCTGTGATCTCCGCCAGTACTACGATCATCATCTTGACGCATGTCAACCTTAACAGCTCCCATTCTTGCGTTTAGTTCGTTGACTGCTACTGCTAGATCTCTAGTAACCACGTCCAGCCTATTGATTCTACCAATTAGGGTCCCAGTTGTGGCCTCTAGATTCTGCAACGCAGTCCAGATGACCGCCATCCCCTCGTCGTTACAAGGAGGTGGGTTGTCTTGCACACGTTCAGCAACCATCAATTCACAGGCTAGAATCCTTGCTTTGATGCCAACTGACACAGCGGAAGACGGTAAAGAGAATAGAAACAATCACAGGAATTCACAAAGTTGGATAAATTGACTAGAAATAGTCACGAAGTTTATAAAAGTTGAATAATAAGAGAGTTAACCCTAAACAAATGAAAACATCCTTTAAATACTAAACAATAAGCTGAGAAACCTAATTATGCAAGAAATAATGAAATTACGAAAATATCCAAATAAACCCAAAGTTATGTTCAAAACAATATCAACCCTTCTTGAACTTGGATTTCCTTTCTTTTCCTACTTGGACTCCAACTTGGACCGTGTCCCTTGGGCATGAAGTAGTGCCACAACAAAACGTATCAACCTCCAAAGTTGAGTCAATAGCTGCTGTTGAGACCTGAGAAGTTCACGATCATGATGTTACAATTTCAGAGCTACATTCTTCTTTTGTGGACATGTCTCTGTCTAGCATTATGAATATTAAAACAAGTCCACTTAATACCTCTTTAGATGATGAGATTTCTTGTTTAACGGTTCTAAAAAAGTTGCTCTCTTCTCAAATCCCAATTATTAAACTTTTTTTTACTCATGTCTTAGTGGTAGTTCTCATTCTCATTCAAATGTCCTTGATAATTCATTTTTAATTTGTCATTCATCTTCATTCCATAATATGGAGTCAGAAACTATTCCTTTAACTCCAGAATCCTTTTTTATTCATGATGACTTGTACGACATTGGTAAGCATATTTACAGAGTTTTATATTCAAGAGATGCAGAACAAGGATGGCAATTAGGTTCTTATTTGTTGCAAGTGTGTGCAAAACCGAAAGCTCATTATTTATGGCTTGCTATTATAGCTATGCATGTTATGCTTTTTTTTTAATGTGGCGTTGAGATCGCTCATGTTGTCTATTGTTGGAGGTTTTGTTATTTTGTTGATTCTACATTTATGCAGATGTTCTTTCAAGTGCAAGCAAACGCTTCAGTATCTTACGTTTTGCTTGAGGGGGTGTTTTAAAGAAATGAGATAAGTTTGTTATTTAGGATAATTTTATATTTATCTAGTTATTAGGATTAGGATAAATGAATTTTAAATTTAAGATAAAGGTTTTAGTATTTGTACTTATCTCAAATACTCCAAACTCATGTATTTGTTGGAGTACTGATGTAACCCATTTTCTCTGAATGAAACAATTGAATTATTCTTGATTTCTTACAACATATTATAATGACCTAAATTCATTAGATTCAATAATAAATTATGAAACAATAAAAATAGACTAAATTATATACAATGAGTAAGTTATAAATTGTGAAATTATTAACTACTAAAAATAATTAATAATTAGTGTTGTAGAACCAAAGTTCTTTTTATGATCCTAAAAATTTTAATTTTAACACATTATTCTACAAAAAAGAAAATTCTATAAAAAAAAGTCATTTAATTAAGGGCTAAATACACTTTCGTTACATCAAGTACCACCATATTCATAATTCGACCCCTAAAGAATTTGGGCTTAAAATTTACAACATAAAGTACCTAATTTCATATAATGTAGCCCCCAAATTCATATTCCGACCAAAATTAACCGGAAAAGCCGACCCGTCCATGAATTCGATCAGGTCTTCAGTGTTTTATACCATTTGGCCGTAGAAATATACGGATTGACTTAATTTATAAAAAAAAACTAACTAAAAATTACATAATAAAATTTTTAAAGTACAAAATAAAAGTAACTTCAAAATTACAACAAAAAGTTTTTTAAAAAATAATAAATTTTAAAAATACAAAATAAAATTATAAAAAATTATAAAAAAAATTAAAATTAACTTGGAAATTACAATAAAAGAATTTAAAACAAAATAATAATTTTTCAAAAATACAAAATAAAATTAAAATAATTTTTTTAAAATACAAATAAAATTAAAATAAACTTGAAAATTATAGTAAAAAATTTAAAACCTAATAATCATTTTTATAAAATACAAGATAAACTTAAAATAAACAAATAAAAACGTATTCCAGATTGGAATTGGGGAAGAGAATATTAGATTGGAATAGGGAAATAGACCTTGAATATATAATTACAATGTTTGTCCGTGGATTTCTATGGTGGAAAATGCAAATCCCAAGAAAAACAAAAGGAAAACTAAATCCCCTCTTATTCCTTGTATCTCCCTCTGCAAAGTCAGCAGAGGAGAGAGAGAGAGAGATTGGACTGCAACCCACGTCGACGCACAGTAGCGCCAGGCCCCTCTATTCAACCCTTCTGGGTTTTTGGTTTATGGGTTCTTCTCTCTCTACTTTCTCTCTCATTGAAGTAAGAGAGGAGAAATTGATAAAGGAAATTGCAATTCATTACTGAATTTATTTTTATAACTCTGGCGGATTTCAAAGGAACCCTCCTTTTCTCTTCAATCTCATCAAATCCATTCGTTTTTAAATCGAAGAAAAAGAAGAGAAGGGGGTTTTACCCGGTGAAAATGCTTTGGATTATGAGATTCTCAGGATTCTTCTCGGCGGCATTGATGATGATCGTTCTCTCTCCATCTATTCAATCGTTTCCACCGGCCGAAGCCATTAAATCCTCTTCCCTCGACGGAGACCTCCAATTACCCGGTCAGATTCCGTCCGTCGATTCCCCCAACCGGTTTTCCTTCTGAAAAGCACCCGCATTCCGCAATGCGGAGGAATGCAATTCCAATAACAGAAATATATTGGGGAAAATCGGCGTTTGTGACCCCTTCGCTCGTTAACGTTGCAATTACCCTTGATGTTGAGTATCTCCGAGGTTCAATTGCCGCCGTTCACTCGATTTTACAGCATTTCAATGTGTCCTGAGAGCCGAGGGCGGAGTCAGGACGTGTACTCCCGAGCCAAATTTTTTAGATAATTTTATATTTTTCGGCCGGTTGCATATGTAAAATATGTATTTAATTACAATATTATTAATATTACAAGTAATAACATGATTATATATATATATATGTATACACTCGTTATTGACCCCTACTATTCCTTTATAATCACAAATTTGTTACATATTTTCCCCTATTAATCTGCCCCTTAAATTTATTAAGTTACATATTTTCCCCTACCTTATACCTATGAAAAAAAATTAGGGGGGGTTATAGCCCACCCCAGCCCAAGCGTGGCTCCGCCACTGCTGAGAGCATATTCTTTCACTTCCTGGTCTCAGAGTCCAGTCTCAAAACTCTAGTTCGATCTACTTTCCCTCAGTTGAAGTTCAACAGCTGCTTTTTTTTTTAAGTCAAACCGTATTCTATGTAGTCAAACCGTCTAACTAGAAATTTAGATATTTCGGCTAATTTTAGCCGGATTCTAAAATTGGGGACTACATTGAATATAATGGTACTTGATATAACGGAAGTGTATTTAGTCCTTTAATTAATTAGTTATACAATAAATTTATATATTTAGGATTTTACTTTACTCAATTTTGGACTCTAAATAAATAAATATTAAACGTATAAAAAAAATATTATAATTACATAATAATTAATATTAACAAAGAATATTAAATATTATAAAATATATTAATGATTAAACTTTAGTTACCAATTTTATTTCATACATGAGACATCTTTAGTTAATTATGTTAAAAATAATTATAACTTATATATTAGTGATTAAAATTTAGTAATTTTATTAAACTAAAATTCTTAATGGCAACCTATTATTGTACAATAATTTTATTCCTACTTAACAATATATTATCAATATAAGTAAAATATTATGAAAAAAATAATAATTAATATTAAAAAGTGTAATATATATTACAAAATATATTAATGATTAAACTTTACATACTAATTAATTTTATTTCATATAGAAGATCTTTAGTTAATTAATGTTAAAAAAATCTCACTTATATATTAGTTATTAAAATTTAGTTACATTTTAAAAGTAAAAACTATGATGATAACTTACTGTTAGGTTCTACTCATTTTTAAAGTCTAAAAAATTATATATAAATTCAAAAGAATGAAATAAAACTAAGTATTAAATTTAAAAACTTTTTACAAATAAATATTAAACTTTAAATATAACATAAAAAGAAATACATTGTTAACACTCAATTGTGAGCCTTTGATAACATGTTTGTTTGAGCAAAGTTCATAATCATTCTAATAGTAATAATAAGTTAATTTGAAATTTAAAAAATATTTTATAATCATCATATATCATATAGAGTAAATAAAAAATATTTTATTTAAAAATAAATATGTGTTTCGTACAGGGCACTTAGCTAGTTTACTATTAAACTCAATTTTATATCACTACAAGAAAATAGCCTAATTCCGACAGAATATTCCGTCGGAATTAAGCTACCGACGGACGTTCCGTCGGGAATAAGTTATTGCCGACGGATTACATTCCGTCGGAATTAAGCCATCGATTTTTAAGAGGCCACGTGGACTTCTCTGGCCGCTTGGGACTAGGCTTAAGATCGACGGAAATTTCGTCGGTAATAAAGGGGAATTCCGTCGGAATTAGTAATTTATTAAAATAACCATAAACCTTATTTTCGACGGAAACTTCCGTCGATTTTACTTTATTCCATCGAAATTAGTAAAAAAAATTTAATATTTTTTGTTTTTACAATTTTCAGGTTTTTAAACTCCTTTTTTGTACCTGTAACCTGCTTTATCCCAACAACACATACAGTAATAAGATTTCACATACAAGATAACTATAAAAACCTGTTTTATTTCATCAAACATGTACATACACTAAGCCAACAACTGTCAATATGAACTAACTCATCAACAATAATAAAAATATGCTAATGTTCCATAAATTATACAATATGATGTTCAAAACTCGTACAGACACAACTAAACTACAATTTTTAACAATATGTACAAATGATCTATAATTTTTAATGAATAAAGATCTATACAGATCTATAAATCTATACAAATGAACTATAAACTAGTAGAAAGAGGATCATTGCGTCGTCGTCCCACTGCTCACCATGGCTATCGCCACAATGTTCTTCATCATCACCAACCCGCTCGCCATCGCTACCCTATTGATAAGATTAAAAATATAAATCATTAGTCCGTACATATGTGAGAATTAAAAAGACAGCTAAATGAAAATGAAAAAACATGCAGAATACCTGAGTAGCCGGGGACTAGCCTTAAGCCTACACTAGTAGGGTAACCACCATCCGGAGTACCTCGCCGCTTAATGCGGCGAACTGCTCTTGCGATAATCCCGTACTCTCGACGGTGGCCCCTGCTGCAATATCCTGAGCTAGCTGGTGAAGGCGAGCATGGCTAGGCAACTGCTGACGACAGAAAACCAAATCCGTACGAAACCTATCATCAACCGCCGCTATGACCCTCTGGAATAGCTCGTCGTCCAAGCCAACACCTGTATGAGATGATCCAACAGGTGCTCTCGGACGTTAGCGCTGGCTAGAGCCTGAAAAAATAATTACACACGTAACGTAGTTCAGATTAAGTTATATTAGTTTTATAAATTAATATATAACGAGAAACATAAGAAATATATCTTATTACCTCCAGGTAAGGTATATGCGGGTATCCTCGGCAGGCCCAACACGCGATACCTGTTGGTACTGCTAGTAGGGAGATTTTGAGACGTGACCCATAGTCTTATCTCCTCATCCCGAGATAACTCATTCTCGGGCAGAGGAGTGGTGGAATCTAGCAGCTCAGGATCCCCCCTAGCAGGCCATAACTCAGCTACACCGGCATCCCGAAGCGTCTGAAATCGGTCCTGTAATTTATTTTGTATACATGAGTTAATTATTTCATTTTATTAACTATCTAATATTAAAATTAAAAATAACTAAAAATTAATATTACTCTTACCCGTATTGCTACTGATGCGGGAGACATAGGAGAGTCCTTAGGGGTGTGGGCTTTATCCCAAAGCTCGATCATGGTAGGACGTTGGCCCAAGCTCTCCCGCATGGCCTGAGGATAAAGACATCCAAACCGTTATTAAGTATGTTAATGACAAATGACTAACTAAACAACAAAATACACAATACTTATCGACTTCACATCCTCAAAGGACTGTGAGCCAGTCGTGTGTACCACTCGGAGCTGGCTACGATTTTGCTTTGTTTGCTCCGACTTCTTCTTGAACACCTCATCATCCAAGTGCCGACACATAGCCTCCCAAGCTAGATTGGAGACTATGTGGGGCGGATGATCTCTGATCGTAGTCCCGGGCTGTTAAACAACTGCCCGGGCGGCCCGCTGCCTCATCTCATAAAGCCAGCCAGCGTAGTTCTTACGTACATATGCTATAATAACATTGTCGCCGGCTGCTAGGGTGATGTCCTCCTCATATCTAAAATAAAGCTATAAAAAATGTGTTGACATATCAGAATTCATTTGAATAGTGTAAATACCTATGATACTGTTAACTTTAACTTATGTAATTCGACTTACGTGAAACTCGCGCAGCACAGTGTCCATATAGGAGGCATCATACTGCGCGTATTGGCTAAATCGCATAAAGCCAGTAGGCAGGTGTGTTAGGTAGATGGCGTGGAGCGTCAACTTAGCGATGGAATCCAAAATACTACAATACGAGATAAATAAAACAATGTTATATTTTAATCATGCAATCATATAAAGGTATTTAATTACAACTGACATATTATTAAATTTGACACTTACTGATCACTATCAACATCTACCCGGACAATGTGTGGATGTGCCCGCGGACGACCAAATAAACTGAGGTTAGTCCCTCGTTCACGTCGGCGAACACTATCTGCTATAAGTGAAAGTGATGACTTTATGTAAATATACTTTTTAATATATGCTATAAACAATTAATGAAACAAAAGGAAAAATAATTTATTTTGAAAACTTACTAGCTGATGACGACGACCCGCCCTAGGTGTCGTCGCCAGATCCTAAACGGCCACCACCACGGCGACCTCCCCCGCTATGTCTAGCCATATATAAGTGTATTACTGAAATAACCAACATTAAATAATTAATTTGTAGTTAATTTAACGAAACTTTATAACCGTTATTGTTAGTAAATTATTTAAGAAACAACAATAAGTTTAGACTAAGTACGTCATCAAACCCGTCAAAATCAAAATCAACTTCATGGTCGAATTCTACCTCTTCTAAATCCGTATCAGTTTCGTCGTCGTCTTCTTCGTGTACGACGATATAGTCATTGACAACCACGCCTTCCTCGTCTTCCTCATCATCGGGTATGTCAACGAGGTCACCAGCCACCACATCATCATCATTTACCACCACGTCCCTGGGATTGCTAACTTGTTCTTGCAACGGGTCATCCGTTCCAGACAAATTAGTACCATCAAAAGCCCGAGTCTTCGTTGTGACAACTGTATACTAGGAGCTTCTAGAATTTACGACATTCGGGGCGTAGTACACTTGAGTAGCTTGGCTGGCTAATACGAATACGTCATCACATTGTAGTTTTGACTTTATATTTACGGTCTATTACGATTAATTTTAACACCCTTATCAGTATCAAACCAGCGACACCTAAATGTAACAACCTTTTTACCCCTGGGATAATTGAGCACAACCACTTCCTCTAATTGTCCATTGGACTCGGAATCTTGGTAATAGCTTCCCAACACGACAACGCCAGAATTGACTGATGTCATTTCATTCAAGTCATTAACCTTAAATCTATACCCATTGATGATGCAGCCAGAAAATGAAATAATTAGTTTGTACGGGTCTGAAATAACATCTCTAAAACGCTCATAAGTATTATCGTCTTCAACCCTTCTCTTAAACCACTGTTGAAAATTTTCAGTAGTGAATGATTCCAACTGTGCTGCAGTTAGTCCCGGGTTAGAAGCATTCGCTTCCTCTTCGAATGAACTGAAATAATAATAACATAGTTTAATTATTGATTACGCGACAATAATATTCATGTATTGACATATAATAATATATACTTGATGTATGGCGATACTTCGGGCATATTTAGAAGCACGTAGGTAGATACAATCTTCAAATCTTTGTCGCTTAAGTAAGTCATCCTCTCATTGCCAAATGGTTTAGTCAGATAGGTGAATACAGTTAACTCATCATCAGCATGAGATTAGGGACCAACAATCTCATTCCTACTTAAACGATTGTGCTTAGTTGAGACTACATTGTCAAAGTACAAAGAGCAGAAGTTGACAAGCTCTTCCTTCGTATAGTGTTCAGCAATTGCACCCTCTACACGAGCTTTATTTTTCACTTTCTGCTTCAATCGACGTGTATCACTTTCTGCCCATGACGTAGTTGTGTGCCTTGCACATCCCCCATATCGACTGGACATGACAGCTTCCCGTGAGTCAACCAACCACTGATCATCCCAAGTGCTGGAAAGTCGATGATAGTCCACAACAAAGCTGCCTTCATCACAAAAATTTTCATCTCCGATTTATCATAAGTCTGAACACCCGTCTCCCACAACATCTTAAATTCATCGACTAACGGTCTGAGGTACACGTTTATGTCTTTTGCAGGACTCTTATCCCCCGGTATTAGTAAAGTCAAGAACAGAAACGGATCCCTCATGCACATTGACGATGAAAGATTGTAAGCTACCATGATCACTGGCCAAACAGAGTAAGGCTGGCTCAAATTATTAAATGGCCAGAAGCCATCCGTAGCCATGTCGAGCCTGACATTCCTAACTTCCTTAGTAAATTCTGAAAAATTTTCATCAAACTTTTCCATTCATCTCCATCTGCAGGGTGAGTTAGCTGACTAGGCACGACGTCCCTTGTTCTATGTCAAGTCATATGTTGAGCCGTGTAGGACAACATGAATAGCCATTGAAGCATCGCCGCAAGAGGAAAGTACCGTAAGATCTTCTTAGGCACATGTTTCTCCTTCACCCCACGTTTTGTTACCTTGTACCGAGGCAAGCTACATATATCACATCGTCCCTTATCTCTGTCTGCCCCACAGTATAACATGCAATCCTGCTCGCAAGCATCGATCTTCTGATGCCCTATATTCAACCCCTTGACCATCTTCTTCACTTCATAATAATTCACTGGCAAAGTATGATCCTTGGGTAAAAACTCGCTGAAAAAAGTAAGTAAATCATTGAAACCTCTCTCGCTGCAGTCATGCTCATTCTTGAAGTGTAAGAGCTTCATCACTGTAGATAGCTTGGTGTGCTTATCATTTCCAGGATACAACTTGACCCCCGATTCAGATAACAACTTGTAAAAGGCGGCAGCTATATTATTTGGCTCTTCATGAGCACTGCTTGAAGAAGACATCTTTTCAGCCCAGTCAATATTGGTAGGGCCATACGCATCGACCAACATCTCCACGACATCATAGTTATCGACGTCTGAATCCCCGTGAACTGGTTGGTCTACACTGTTGGTCAGTTCCCTCAACTCAGTTGATTCCCCGTGATGAATCCATACGGAATACCCATCCACAAAGCCACGTGAAAATAAGTCAAATTTAATCTCGTTGACTTTCTTCCAGATCAGGTTTTTACACTTGACACACGGACATCTCATCTTTCCGTTCGGATCATCAGCATGTTCTACTGCTTTTTTCAAAAAAGTACACACCTTTTCATGGTAAGCATCAACTAATCCCCTCCCATCAATCGGTATCCTACGGTACATCTAACTTCGGTCGGCTGACATCTTTAACTGAATAAAAAAAACATTCAGAACAGGGATATATATTCATGTATGTGGTGCATGCATGAAGTATATTTTCCTAATATCTCCACTCTACAGAGGTTAGGCTTCTATCATGTTCCTGGATGCGTCTCCTCACTATTGTCAACACGTTGAGGACGTTTCTTTCTGTTTCAAGAAAATTTCGGCAGCACCTCCCCATGGTCTCCAGGTACACGAAATAGACTAAGATAACTTAATCTAAGTATGCACTCGAAGAACATGTACAGATAACAGCCGAAAATCCTCAAAACAAAAAAATACGTACTTAACCCATTGGCACCGGGCTAAGTGAGAGACATAACATCCAGTAACAGTCCCAAACTGGAGATTATTCAACATCCACTCCTAATGAGTGAATGTCAAACGGGTTTCTAAGCTCCAAACTATACTACATGCACACGTGTATATGCAGTTTATTGTAATTGTGGAAAACTAAGCAAATGCTACTTAGTTTATTTTTCCAATGATAAACTAAGTAAATGCTACTCAGTTTATTTTAATTATTTTCTGTTAATTTAGTTAGCTATAATTTATTTTATTTTGTATTATATTATCGTATATTACTTAATTAAATATAATTAATTTTATTTTATTTTATTATTTAAAATCTAGGGACTAATGTTCGTCATTCACTCCTACTTGTCAAACGGGGTTCTAATTAAGTTCCAAAGTATGATACATGCATAGACACTTATTCAGTTTATTTTAATTGTAGAAAACTAAGCAAATGCTACATAGTTTATTATTTTATTTTATGTTATTTTATTTTTTTTGTTTTATTAAATTAAATTAATTTAAATTAAGTTTATTTTATTAAATTTATTTTAATTTATTTTATTATCTAATTTTTATATATTATTAAATTTAATTTAATTTTTAAAATTAAATTAAATTAAATTTATTTTATTATATAATTTTTTTATTTTATTAAAATTAATTTAATTTATTAAATTTTATTAAATTTATTTTATTTTATTAAATTTATTTTATTTTATTAAATTTATTTTATTAAATTCATTTTCTTATTATTTTTTATTTTATTTTATTTTATTTTGTATTATATTATATTATCTATTTTTTTTAAATTTATTTTAAATACTTTAATTTATATTATTTAATTAAATTAAAATAAATTTATTTTATTTTATTTTATTTAATATATTATATTATATTCTAATTTATTATTAAATGTAAATTATTTTATTAAATTTATTTTCTTTTCTTTTTTTAAATTTATTTTGTATTACATTATATTATATAATTTATTTTTATTAAATTATTTTATTTTAATTAAATTATTTTATATCAAATAATTTATTTTAGTAGTAAGAAACTAAGTAAATGCTACTTAGTTTATTTTCCAATTGAATATTTCTAACAGAAATTCAGTCAGAAATAAAAATATACCTACACAATGAATCATCAAACACTTATTGAACAAATATCACATTTGTAATACATACACATAACCTTTAATATCCCAATTTCCATATTAATCCCAATTTCTACAAAATTTAATCCCAACCACAAAACAGAATGTTCAGCAAGAATAACAAGAAGCCCAAAATTTGTTCCAATTTCAGCAACATCAGCAAGAATATGTTCAAAATACAGTATAGTAATCTCAGCAGACAAATTATCCAAATTTCATCAGTGATAATTTATCCAAATTTCACTAATGTCATATTAAAACCCATATTAATCCTTTCAACAAATTAACCCATTAATTTCAATTATCGCAACAAATTAACAAATCTCAGAATCAACAAATTAATCCATAAATTTTAATTATCTCAACAAATCAACAAATTAAACCTAAAAACTTTAATTAATTCTACTAACCTTCAAAAAAATCAGTCGTAAAGGAGGAGAACGGAGGAGGAGGAGCGGCACGGCAGTCGACGGTTGGCACGACACGAAGGAGGAGGAGCGGCACAGTGGTGGTGGACTGAGAGCGAGGTACAGTGGTGGTGGTGGAGTATATTGGAGTGGTGATGGTGGTGGTGGTGGAGTATTTGGAGTGAGAGAGATGAGAGAGAAAATCAACTGTGAGATAGAGAGAGATGAAAATTAGCAGCGGCGGCTGGGGGAAGGGATCAGGTATTTAGGTTTTATAAGTTATTTCCGACGGAATTCAGTCGACATTATATTATTTTCGATGGACATATATTCCGTCGAAACTACTATCCATTCCGTCGACAATAAGATTGGCGCTGGCGGGAACATTGGCGCCAAATGATGGCTTTTATCTCTGACGAAAATCCGTCGAAGTTATTCTAGTTACGACGGAATTATTTCTGACGCTGTTTTCTGTCGAAATTAATATATTCTCGACGGAATATATTCCGTCAGAATTAAGCCTTTTTCTTGTAGCGTATGTTAGTCTTTTGCCAATTGGCTTCCTAAAATTGAACATATATTACATTTCTCGTGTCTCTATTCAAACTTTCTAAACATTATCCACCCGCCCAAATTTCACACATTTAATTTCTTACCCTTTTTTTGTTAATTATTTCTTACCCTTTTAAAAAATACTAGTCTAATTCTCGTAACAAGTCACGGGCTGTTTGAATATGAATTTTTATATAAAAAAATAAAAATTATTAATTGATAATGATAATAACATTAAATATCTTATAATAAAATAAACTTTTATTAATCATTATTTTTACAACTCATTTACTTCAAATTGATTTTAGATACATGACATATATATATAGCTATGGATAATAATCCATAGCCAAAATTGAATGGGAGCCCCTATTATCCAACGCAGATTCTACCATTCATACAGTGATTCAAAAGATGAAATTACTCTCGTCCGCACAATATTATGCAAAAGGATATACCATCTGTGGATGAGATATAGTTTTTGGGTTCTCGTCTACACAATAGTTATGTGGATGAGAGTAATTTCAACATTAGGTTCAAATGAATGTAGGTAGGATCCGCGTTGGATAATAGGGGTTCACATCCAACTTTTGTTATGAATCACTCTCATATATATATATATATATATATATATATATATATATATATATATATATATATATATATAGGACATAATCCATAGCATGTATTTGTTATGGATCCTTATAGAGCATACACCATTTATACTAATGAAAACAAAAAATAACGGCCAGGATTAGAAACTGAAAATCAACGTCCGCTACTATTACTAGTGGACGGTAAAAAAAACACATATGATCCGCTACTATTAGTATCGAATGCTTATCAGAATAAGGGTTTGGCTTTATTACCTAGGGTTTTAGGTTAATTAATTAAGGTTTAGAGTTTACAAACCAGGGTTTATTAACCATGGTTTAGAGTTTATTAATTGTGACAACCCGGATTTTTAGTAATTATTAAATAAGAATTTAATAAATAAAATTCTTATTATGAGAGGTGTCGGATTCGAATATATACATATATATATATATATGTTATATATTTTGAAATATGTGATTTGGTGTGAAGAGATTAAGTGTGAATATAGATGAGAAATATATATTTATATATTGGGAAAATGAGGTTTAATAGTTAATTAAGCTATTGAAGAAAGTAAATGAAATTGTTACGGAAAGGAAATTAACTGAATATTATTAGTTAATTTAATTAAGTTGAAAATTATATTATGAAATAATATAATTTGATTATATTATGAAATAATATAATTTGATTATTATGCCTTGTTGGTACTGGAATTGTTATGAATTAAGTTTCATAAATAATCAGAGTAATTCACTTAATTAAAGTGGTGAATTAATGTAAATATATAATTATTTTAATAAAATGAGAAAATAATGTGTTACATATAAATGTAATATGATAATGTAATACGATTGTGAATTTCGTAAATAGTTAAAATATTTATCGAATAAAATAAATATTTTAGTTGGAATATGTAAGTGTGATAATATTAATTAAATTATGTTAAATGATTTTCTAATCGGTGCATATTTTATTACGTTAACGTGTTATTAATATTCTAATTTAATTAAATAATTAAATTAGAGGGTTAGTAATTGGTTAAAGAAAATTTTAATTAAAATGACTAAATAATTTAGCAATAAATCAAGTGTGACAAATGTATCATATAATGGAGAAACATGAAAATAAATTAAAATGAAGTTTAATTGGGTTAGCCAAACATGGCCTAGACCCTTCCATTCCATAACAGTTGAGACCCTTCTTTTCTATAACTGGCCAAATCAATCTACGTTAACTATTTCTTCAGTTTATTCTTTTTGCTCATTTTGCAAAAGAACAGAGTTCATCTAGAGAGAGGGAGATGGTGAGTGTTCTATGAAATTAGAAGGGAGCTCTGAGAAATCAAGGGCAGAAGGAGAAAAATGATTAAGTAATTGATCATCTAACTAAGATTAGGAGGATCAAAGAGGTAAGGAAATCAACTTTAAAATTATTGGTTCTCATTCTTTAAGTTTTCTGTAAAGATAATTGGTTGTATGATTTGATGAAGAATAAGGATATATATGTTTATGGGTGTGTATAATCTGTTACATAGCATCTATAAATGATTTTTGGGTAATCAAATTCATGAAAACATGTGTTAGAAAAGGAAATTTAAGTTTTGTTGTAATATGTATGTTTTGGTCTATTTTGAGACTAAAATTGGCTATGAATTCATGTTACAATCTGTAAATTGATGATGGATGTTGTTAATACTTTGAGAAAGGAAAATAATGCAAGTTAAATGGATCAATTTAGTTGAATAACGAATTCGTAGTGGTTGATTACACTAAATATATTAAATATGAAAATAGAGCATGAACTTTGATTTTTGAGTCTCTAAATTGGTTGTTAAAGTTGTTTATGTTGTTAGAATCATTGTATACATCTTGGGTTTTGATTTTACAAACTTTATAATATCTTAACTTGCTGTTTAGGTGAAGCAATTGGGTATTTTTTGGGATGTTTTGTGTTGTGTCGCGATCTACAGCAACTGAATCTGATGAACGGCGCCGCAGCGCCGTTGTCTAGTTCAAAACTAGCGTCGTATTGCCGACCTTGTCCGAACCAAATTGTAACCAACGCCGGTTCCTTAGTTAAATTGGGCGCCGCAGCGCCGGTACCTGTTCAAGCCTAGTAATGAGCTTTTAAAAAGATAGTTCAAAGAGGTTTATATAATCATTTCTAATGATCATAAGACACATGTTATAGTGTCATAGCAAGCCTTAATCACCTAATTAAATGTTAAGTGTCGACTAAAAGAGAAGTATAAAGAAATATGAGACGAAGGTTAACTTAAGTAATGTTAACAAATATCATACATCTAACGTGATGTAAAGACAATGTTTAAGACTTAACTAAATGTTAAGTGTCAATTAAAGTGGAACGTAATGAGAAGGAAAAGGAAGTTTAACGTAAATAAACCGAATGGGCAACGAGGAGCCCTAACAGGACTTAAACACTATTGTGTATCGATTAAAAAGTAAAGTTACTTAAACGATTATCAAGCGTTGTTATATGGCTAATAGTTGATGTGTATGATCATATGTTGTGTAGGAAGTTTTCAAGGACAAAAAGTTGTAATTGATAATCTACAAGTCACGCAAGTCTTTCAGTTCCTATTTGCTTTATGAACTTGATAACTGATTAGTGGAATTGTGTACTGCTATAAAAATGTTGAGTGACATATGAAATGCACATGAAATATATATGGAATGTGAAGGTCAATCTATGACTATGTTGATTGAGTAAGGAACTCGGTCTTAATATGTGTTATATGAGATGCAGCATGTATGACATGTTAGAATATTTATGATTGTACAAGTTGAGTATGATATTATGTGTTATGTGATGCATGAAAACTGTTTGATTTGCTGAGCTGTCGAGCTCCATCTTGCAAAAATAACCATTTTGCAGGTTAAGGATATAATGAGGTGCTTTCTACCATTTAGATGATGATGATGATCAGAAGGCATACAAAAAAAATAAACTTCCTTTGTTGTTTGCCAAATATCGTACTAGCAAAAGCATGCAAGTATACGTGGTCAACAAGTAATAAAGTGATAAGTAGAGTTGTCAATCCCACGAGGAATTAATTCTAACATTTTCCCAAATACCAATTATATATCAAGCCAATCTTATTTAAACGTATGAATTAATTAAAATTAATAATTAAACTAAATATGAAAAATAAACAACTAAATAATAAAATATAACTAAATAAATAAATAAATATAAGAATTCAATTTCACCCAATACTTCATTCAAATCTCATAACTTTTCATTTGATTATATGGTTACGATGAATTGTTAACCAGGAATACTTAATTTCATTTATAAATTAAATTAGAATAGATTCATTAAGAACAAATTTAACTAACTTGTTATATTCATATGCAAATTAAATTAGAATAGATTCATTAAGAACAAATTTTCGAATTGGTTACACATGGCCTATAGGTATATTTCTATCCTATACGCGAATCATGAATTCTATCTCATGCAAAAAACACAAACACATGTCATTATATTCATATCTAACCCTAGATTTCATCTTCCAAATTCATCTAAAGTATCCCGCTAATTGTTGGTCAGACAATTAATCAATATGCACAAAATATAATGAACCAATTCATATGGTGCCAATCACATAGAAAGAAAATCAATTTAAACTACACATGGGATTCCATTAAATACTTAAATAAAGACCTTGTTCATAGCAGATAAAATTATAATCCACAAAATATTCATCATCAATGAAACATAAAGATAAATAATAGTTTAGAGAAGAAAAACTGCTCTCGCATGTCTTCTAACTCTAAGTTTCATCAATCCATGGCCTCCATCTTTGATGATATTCTGTTTACTCTTGAACTGGGAAGAGAGTTAGCCTCACATGGCATTTCTTGGCCTTTTTTCTCCACACCTTTACAATCCCTAAATCAAACTATTTATAGGAGTTATTCCACCTAACCCTAATAGAATTACAATTACATTTATAACCCTAGGTGGAAATATTTGTATTGAAGTCAGCCTTGTAGTCTTTGTAACTTCCTAGGCTTCAATTAGCAAGTATCCTCAATAATCAGGAAGTAAATAATCCAATTAGCCCTTCAAATCTATCGCACCACGCGCTCCAGGCACGCAGAAGACTGATCGTGCGTCGCGGCCCACAATAACGTGCGCCGCGGCCCACAAGCCATGCCGCAGCTCGCACAATCAAGCGTCGTGACCCATAAGTCATGCCTCCCGAGCGCTACGGCTCACATCTTTTAGCGTCGCGGCCTTTATACCGCGCTGCGACTCAGATTAGTAAGCACTACGACCCATAAGTTCGGTTACTCCCCTTGATTTTCCTTGCCTTTCTTCCTAGCTCGCCCAATTGCTCCAAAAATTCACAATTTTGCCACATAACTCCTTTTGTCCTACAAAATAAAATAGAAACAATAAAATAATAAAAATAAATAAAAACTCTATAAGATTACATAAAATACTTAAAAACACACAAAATATTAAGCCTAAAAGTACCAAAATAATAGGTATAAAACCCACTCATCATTTGTCAAAAATTTGATTAAACCATGCTAAAGGTTTTGAAAGATGTACTTTGTAGTTTTATGATGTTTATTTAATGATATAGTGTAATGTTGAATTATTCAAAATATTAAAGATGTTGTAATAAAACGTGTAAACTTATATAATAAGTTTGATGAAGTGAATCATAAATTAAACATGATTTCAAGTTACGTAATCGTAAAGGTTGTGATTCGGGAAAATAAAGAAAAAAGACAGAAAAGTTTAAAGTTATTCCGCAATTTTATTAATTATGGCATCAATTAATGATCTAAAGGAAGATTGTAAATGTATTGTTAACGAGCAAGGTCGAGCATGAAATTATCCCGATTTTGGGGTCGTTACATTAACTCCTTTTTTTAACTGGGTTTAGGGTTTATTTACCTTATTAACCTATGGTTAATAAAACCTAAATCCTGGTTAATAAAACCTAAAACCTGGTTACTAAATTCTAAATCTTAGTTAATAAACCATAAATCCTAGTTAATAAACTTAAACCCTAGTTAATAAAGTCAAACCCTTATTCTGATTAGCGTCCACTACTATTAGTAGCTGATGGTATGTGTTTTTTTTTTCGTCTGCTACTAATAGTAGCGGACGTCTTCTAATCTTGGCCATTCCTTTTTATTTTCGTTGGTATAGATGATATATGCCCTATAAGGATCCATAGCAAATACATGCATGCTATGGATCATTACCATATATATATATATATGGTAAGTGATCTATAGTTTGTGTTAGCTATGGACAATATTCCAGCTAGTCCATCTTCTGTCGTCCAATGGAAGATCTAAGGGCCTAGCTGGGGCCTGACCGCTAGTCCCTCCTGTGGCCAGGATAGAAGCAATTCACCTGGCCGCATGTAGGACTAGCGGCCAGGACTTGTGCCCCAAAATTGGCGTTTCATACTAGCCGCAGGAAGGACTAGCGACAAATACTTATTACGACTTGTTATAGCTTTTATATATAGATATTAATTTTTGAGATTACTTAATAGTTTTATGTGTGAACTATAAATACATTCTAATAGTTTATTTTACCAACTAATGATAAATTAAACTTTTAATTTACTATTTTAAGCTATTTTTATAAAGTTTAATTCACTAAAGAGACGTATAAAGATTGTTTCGAATTTAATAAGAAATTGACAAAGGACAAATATCACCTTTTAGTATATAATATACACTTTATTTGTAACAATATATATTACAATGAATAAAAATATGCACTTTTATAATATATTTAAACTTTGCAACACCGTTCTTACAAAAGCATAGATTAAAAAAGTAATTACATGTCTTCAAATTCAATAGTCCAAAAACAAAATAATAATAATAATAATAGTAATAGTAATGATGATGATGATCCTATTTTTCTTATGATATATATATATATATATATATAGATTGTAGAATTGGTATAATATCGAGCAATATATTATTTTAAAAATGTTATAGATGTTTATGAATATTTAATTGAATCCATTTGAGTGATTATAGATTATAAGTTGAATTGAATATCTATTCATTAATATTAATTTGAACAATAAAAAATATAAAAAGATAAATGGATTTGGATTTATTTTTCATATTACATTAAGATATTTGGAAAGATATTAGTATTCCCATGTTATTCTATATTTTGATATTATGATCTAGACTCATAATATTAATATACAAAAAGATAGATGAATTTGGATTTATTTTTCATATTAGATTAATTAAAATATTTGGAAAGATATTAATATTCCTATTTTTTTTACGAATTTTAATATTATTATCTATACTCATCAATATTATGCTAATGACTTTGGACTCTACATAATATGGAAGATAAAAATGAAAAGAAAGAAGTTTATTAAATTTATTGTTATTATTATTATTAGGCTTAAATATATATTACTACCCTAAACTATGGGCTATATTCCACTTTAGTGATCCACCTTTCAATTTTATCAATTAAATGATTGAACTATTAATTTTTTCCACTTCCATTCAATTAGGTCTGCCACGTCAGAAATTGCTGACGTGATTGTCTGGGTAGACCATAGTTGAGCTGATGTGTAACAAAAAAAGAATATTTTAATTTTTGATTAAACATTTATTATATATTAAACGGCAAAATCGTCAAATCCTTGTTTTCATCCTTTCCGACCCAATCTCACTGCTCCGAAGAGCTTTCGGTGTATCTGGTGAGCTCATCTCCGACGATATCGCCGCCAGCCGGAACATGGAGAGCTGGAGCGGCACAAGCTTCCCATTAATTGGAGAAGAGCTCGTCGGCGGGGAGCATCATCACCGGATCTTCAAGTCTAGACTCAAAATCGCCGAACTCCTTTCCGAAAACTTTCGGATCTAATTCCTCCGGAGTATCAGCTAGGTTTTTCTCCAAAGGCGGTGGTTTAGGTTTAATAACTCCAGCAGATTTTGAAGCTTCCTTATCACGGCCAAACGAGATTCGAGGACTCAACCAACTGTACAAAGGAAAGGTCGCCAGACAGTCCAAAAAATTAATTCTCTGGCGACATTCACTAAACAATACTCTATATAAAATCACTAAACAAAAAAAATAGTAGTAAATCTAGAAAAGTTCCGACGAGCACAAAATCTTATTCCATTTAGAACACATCTATAATTTAAGAACAAATCACCGCCTTCGAACCCAAAATCTATACGAGTATTAGCAAAATCAAAACACCATTTTGAACATAGAGACCCGCTACTATCACCATTATCCATAATTTACCGGCCAAAAATATAAAGACCCAAGATCTATACATCCATACATGCATTGGGGAAAAATTGAAATTGAAAGAATGAAAAAATAAGAAGAAAAGACCCAATTAAAAGGAAGAAAAAGAGACCCGATGATGGTGTCGCCAGCTCCGATCGATTTCGATGACGGTGATGGTTTCAAAGTGATCAATTGAGTACAGCTAGATCTGAGGGGAGTGGAAAGTATGGTACTCACAAGCACTTGATATTGAGGCGAAGTAACTTGCTCATGATCATTATAACACTATTGTAAAATAACATCAGATCTGATTTGATTCCAACAAGTTGTTTGATTAAGCATTTCTTTTATTCTTTCTATTATAAAAAAAAAATAATATAAAGTGGTTTGATGATTTTGCCCTTTAATATATAATAAATGTTTAATCAAAAATTAAAAAAAAATTGTTACACATCAGCTCAACTATGGCCTACCCAAACAGCCACGTCAGCAATTTCTGACGTGGCAGACCCAATTGAATGGAAGTGGAAAAAATTAATAGTTCAATCATCTAATTGACAAAATTGAAAGGTGCATCACCGAAGTGGAATATGACCCATAGTTTAGGGTAATAATTTATATGTAAGCCTTATTATTACTATTATTATTATTATAATTATAATTATTATTATTATTATTGTTATCCATATTAAATATTGTATATCGTATAAATTTACCAATATACGTACATCATTTTATTTGCATTTATTATTATTAAAATCATAATAATATGCGTATATTATAACCATATGAGTTATTATATGTGTGTGTGTGTGTGTGTTGTTTCCCAAAGGCACTTAAAGATCTAGAAGGGGGGTTGAACAGATCCTTTTGAAAACTTTCCTTTTTAAAGAAGTATTGCCAACTTATAAATTAAGCTGGTTAATTTAATTATGCACAGCAGAATGATAATTTGAAAATCCCCTTTCAAAGATTTAGAAAAGTCACAGTTCTAAGTTTAGCACACAAATGAAATTAAGTCACAAAGAAATATCAACGACTTTGCAGAAATGTAAATGTTGAAAGTAAAGAGACACAGGGAATTTTAAGTGGTTGGAGAACAAAGATCTCTTAGTCCACTTTTCTATTCTTCGAGTAGGGATTATCCACTAAGGATATGCGATCACTAAGATCTGTTCATTAAGAACAGTTACAATAACTAAATTAATAAGATTCCTTCAACTCACAAAGACTTGGAACAAGTCACTAAGACTTGATTACAAAGGTCACTAAGACCTGAACAATCACTAAGATATAGATTAAGTTGGAGGTATTGCTAAGTGGCTTTAAGTAGAGCAATGAAAGACTTAGCAGCAGAACAAATAGTTCTTGATTCATAGAGTATTGTTCTTGAGAGTTTGGCAGCAATTCAACTTGTTTTATACGTGATCGCTACTGTTGGATTGAATTTGCATGCCTCTTATAGACGTCCTTGAGATTGTCCCATTTGAAAGTTATCATTGCTCATTTAATGCTCCGATTCTAAAAGATCTCTGATTGTTGACTTTTTGAGATTATGTGTTAACTTGCTTTCGACTGTATTATGTCACATCAGACTGTTGCAGTGACATGCACATGGGTGGTTGTCACTTCACCGAACTAGCTATTAGACACACTTCGATCTGATCTTCTTTTCAATCTTAAGATGTTCAGCAACTATCTTGGGATCTTCACTCTACGAGTCTTGACAATGTCAGTCTGTTGTCAGAGCTGATATACTCTACGATTTTCCTAATCATAGAGTTTCATGGTGGTCGTAAAGTATCTGGCTAGAAGACTCTACGATTGGCAAGCTCTACGTTCCATAAGCTCTACGATCTCTTTCAGACTATACGGTCTTCAATGAGCTTTACGATATCAGAGTAGACAGCTCTACGATCTTTAATTGGCAGACTTTGTGATCTTCAAATTGATTTACAATCTCTTAGCAAATTGTACGATCTCAAAGTAGACTGTGAATCTTGAATATGTTTTACGATCTCTTAGTAGACTCTATGATCTGCGAACTGGACCAGTATACTCTACGATCATTCAGTAAGCTTTACGATCGACTTAAATAGCTTTACTATCGTTTAATTTCCTATAGCTATACATTCAGTTTACTCAACAAAATAGATCAACTTAACAAGTTTGATCTTCTAATCTAAGTCCTTTTACATTAATTTTATTATAAGGACTTCACAAAGCTACTGATTACAAATATACATTATATAATCATCAAATCAAATATGCATTTATCCTAACAATATAGTTTCATTCATGTTGTATATACATATCTTAATAATTTATACTATAGTATAAAATTAATATACGTTGTATTGAATTAAATTTATTTTGTGGTATTCACTAATTTTTTTTAATTTATAATGATTTTGTGTTAGTCAATATTGTGAGAATATTTGTGTACCTATTCTGATTTTATGATTATTGGTTAGTGTGAGTTTAAGGTTTTTCGTGGTGTAGGTGTGTGAAGTTGTTCATATGTTTTTAACAATATTTATCGAATATTTTAAGTTAGATCAATAACGTCATACTATCACATCTAAGTGGCATTATAATTAAAACACAAACAAATAAATTTTATTAATAAATATTAAATTCCTCAAATCCAAAATACTAAGCCCTAAAATCAAAGAGTAGAGATATGAGATTAATAGCAATTGATAGTAAGAATGAATCAACAATCAAAGTCGAGTCTGTAAATCTGGAAAAGAAATAATTATGAGTCATATTATACATTGCAAAAGTTTTCAACCAAATTATGATTGCGGCGTATTGTGACAACCCGGATTTTCGAGAATAAATTATAATAAGAATTTAATAAAGAATAAATCTTATTATGAGACGTGTCGGTTTTGAATGTAAAATATATACGTGTTATATATATTTATGTGACTTATGTGATAAGAGAATAAATATATGCGTGTTATATATTTATTATCGGTTAAGTGATGAGATGTGAGCAAAAAGTTAGTCAAAGCTAATTAATTTAATTAATTAGTATGGACTAACCGACTAAGCGTATAATTGTATAAAAGGAAGTCAAAAACTCGAATTTAAGTTCGGAGTGGGTTGTACTGATGATGAAGGAGGAAGAATGTAACGATCACGAATCGAGAGCACCCTTGTAATTTGGGTTTATTAATATTATGGGATATATTAAAATGTTATTTTTATGCGATGTGCTTTAAGGTTATTTTATAACCTGGATGATGTCAATGTATGAATTTTTATGCGTTGTTGAACCGTAGGAGTGAATAATTGATTTCGCAAAAAATCGCAAAATCACTATTCATGGGACACGTTTCCCGAGGCACTATTCACGTCAAATATTTTTACGTCTTTTTCGATTTTTATTAATTTTGTTAAGGCGTGTACGCGAACAAAATAATTTTTCCAAGCGTCAGAAATTTTATTTGAGCCCAAACGAGATTTATTTCGCATTCGAAATGTGTTATATGGGTGTTTCGAATAAATGAACCAATCTCATAATTATTATTTTTACACGTCCCAATATATTATGAGAGTACCCATTTTAATTTTTGAGTAGAGTTATTAAGCAAATTTGGTACAAAAGTGGGAGTATTCGGGTATTATTATTGGTGTGTTACTCCATTGGGGGACCAACCAAAAACCTTGGTCAATCAAAAGAGAGAGAGGAGAAAGCAGCCGACAAAAATGTTGCTCATTGTTGAGCACAATGCCTTGAGCCCTCAACTCCCTCATTCCTCTTGAAGCCTATCTCTCCCATACCATACCATCCCATTTTCATTTTTCCATTCCTTTCCTTGTTCAACATAGCAAGATATAGAGAGAGAGATAATATAGAAAGAGAAAAGAGTTGCAGTGGGAGGAAAAAAAGAAAAGAAGAAAGGTTCGGGAGAGAAGAAGAAGAAGGAGAAGAAGAAGAGAAGTGTACGGGTGAGCCCAAGAAGGAAGACGAACCTCCAAGCAAGCCCTAGTTAATCTAATGAACTTCTAGGAAGGATTTATAGAGGTAAATCTTTCACCCTAACCCTTTTCATTTGATTTTTGTAACGTTTTTCTAAGCTTTTTGGTTTTTAGAGCTTTTTAGCTCGCGGATGATTTTTCTCTGATTCTAGTTATTGTTGCTATTTGTGGTTATTTAATAATGTTGTTAAGAGGTTATATAAGCCATTAATAACATTAAAGTGGAACAAAAACGAAGAAAATCTGTACCTTTGCTTAATGGAGGAAGAACTTTGGACAATATGGACGTTCGGACTATTTTAGATGACTAGTTAGCTATGATTTCGTGTTTGTGTAATTTATTTGTTGGTATAATATTGTAGTTCCATGGGTTATGAAGTTAACCCAGTTGAAATGGAGTAAAAAAATGTAAAAACAAAGATTTGATGATGATTTTGGTGAAGAACACCAAGAACACCTAAAACAGAGTACGACTTTATACTTTGGCCTAAGATTTGGACATGTTAATGTTAATGGGTAGCTCTAAATTTTTGATATGTTGTAGCCCCATGAATTAGGAGTCCATAGAATCCAAAATGGACCAATTTGAACTTGTATAGAAGAAGTTATGAAGATAGGAGTCGGAAAGGGTCGGAATCGCGAGCTGGGAAAAACCTAGCAGATTATGGGTCTGATGAATGGCACTGCGGCGCCGTTCATAAGGCCAAAATGGGCACTGCGGTGCCGGACACGTGTCAGGCGCAGACATATCCGAGCGGACTGTTTTGACCTCCTGTAGTAAAATGGGCATAACTTTCTCATACGAACTCGGATTGAGATGATTCAAGATGATTCGTAACGAGGAAGAGTAGACCTACAACTTTCATTTAATAAGTTTTAACATTTAAGGTTGGGATCAATTCCCAAATTGATCATTTGTAGGACTGGTGTGTAATTGGAGGCAATCGGAGGGTGTCGGGCATGCGCGTAAGCACGCGTAATGCTCCCGACAATGTAAAATGATGTTCTAAGTTTTAAAACCTAATTATTATGATTTATAATAATGCTTAATATTAAGCATTGAGTATTAGACAATTCGAATGGGTGTGCTAAACGTGCGCAAACGCGTGCCACTTAGGCGTTCGAATAGGCAGGTTTGGCGTACGGACGCGCAAATGTCGTGACGCCGTAACAAGTGTGTATAACTTTGTTTAATATTATGTTTCTAATAAGAATAAAATATTTTGGAGTGTTGTAACCCAACGTATGAGCATGCTAAGCACATGCAAAAGAGGCGTGTGACGTATAAACGTCGAAACGCCGCGTAAAGTGTTAATACGCTTAAATAGTGTTTTGATTCAAATGAAACGAACATTATAAGATATAGAGTGGGGTTTATATAAACCAATAAGGATTGATGATGATGAGGGTCATAACGTTTTCAAACGACGCGATGCTGAGAAATGTTTTAGAGTTAATCGCGTTAATTGTCTATAATGCGCGAACAATATGAGATAAGAATTATTATAATGTGAATCAATATATGAAGCCTTTTTAGTGGCTAATTGATATTTTATTGTTAAATAAATTGTGTAGGATATTTGAAGGACGAGCCATCATAATTTGGCAAGGAACGCTTAAAGGCAAGTTCTTTTAGTAACTTGTTGACTTATTTAAATGTATTGATGTACATGACTGGATTACTAAATTTTTCACTGTTATGTGAATTATATGCGAGTATGAGTAAAGTGTACACGATGTGCAACTATGTGACTATATTGTTCTATGTGGAACTTGAATTATTGTCAATATACAATATGAGATGCATAAGGTATGCTATGAGATGTATGATGCATATATATAGATGCATTGCATAAGATTTATAATGCATGAGTAAGATGCATAGTATGAGAATGATGATGCATGAATAAGATGCATAGTATGAGAATCATGATGCATGAATAAAATGCAAACTTATGTGTTACGTGAAGCATGAAATATAAAAACTGTTAGTTCTTGCTGAGCCGTCGTGCTCATACTTGCAAAAATAAATTTTTTGCACATTCTTGATGCGATGAAATTCTCTTGATATCATGTTGATAAGGATTAGAGGCGTATGGAAAAGGAAAGTTGTTGATTATTTTCTCATTGAAATTATTTAGCCGTAATGACGGTATACAATGTACGTGAATTAGATTATGAAAATCTTGAATTAGAAATGGAGGTTTTCCATTCTAGTAGTTAAGATGTGATTATGTAATTTACTTGTTAGAGTAAACTAGAAGGATGATGATGTTGTATAAAGGACATTATAACGAATGTATAGTTATTGAATAACTTTGCGAATATTCAAGAATTGACTAAAGTCAGAATCTGAACCTTGCGTTCACACATGAGATATTGTAAAGGATCATGGTATTTATTTCAACCTTGATCATAAATGTATTATTAAAGGTCTTCGTATCTAGGATTGGATTAGGATATGTTGTAATATTATTATAATTGCATTAATGTAGTAAGCCTATATTGTATGGGTAGTACCGTGACGCACCGGAGGACCCGGGTTTAAGGTAAGACCCGAATTTCGGGGGCGTTACACGTATGTACATACATGAGATAGGTAGAAATAAGAAAGATCCCACTGTAATTTATTCTACCTTATCACATACACTTCCACGTTGGTCGCAATCCAACTTCGTCAAATATTTGTCGACATGTATATCATGTTTCAATAATTTATTAAGATGAAAAAAAAAATTATTGGAAAGAGAGAAATTATCACATCATGGCGCACATGCCCTTTGTGATGATAGCATGCCAACGTTTTGGCTAATGAATTGTCACACCTTTGTATGTAATCCCATGTACAGGTTTACAATATTTATTTAGTTTAATGTTGAAGTTTGTTTGGTATATTATTTAATTATAATTATAAAAAAGAGGAGATTTAGTTTGAGAAGAAGTTTAAAAAAACATATATTTATTAGATTTATTTTTTATTGGTATAAGAAGTTTAAAAATATTGGAGAATATGAGAATGTTCTATTTTGTGAGTAGTATTTTATTTAATTATGATTAAAACAAAAGGATATTTAATTTGAGAAGATGTTTAAAAAATGAACATATATTTATTATATTTACTGTAAAAAGATTTGGACTCTATACAAAAAGGAACATATATTTATTAAATTTATTTGCTTTTTATTGGTAGAAGAAATTTAAAAATATTGAAGATTATGAGAGTGTTCTAATTTATGAGGAGATATTATAAGAGACTCTAACTTGCGAGAAAAAATCTCTCAGTTACTAGCTTTATATATTATATAGCTACTGATATAGATATAGATATACATTCCTAAAACCTTAATCAACAACCCCTTATGTCCTACTTTTACTTTTATATTAGCGACATTGGTGAGAAGATTGCCACGTGTGATTCATGCTGCGATTTGTAGCATGTGTAATGAAACATTACCCAAAAAAACAACAAACATTTCTCGTGAACTCAATTAGCAACTCAAAGTCAAAAGAAATGAAAGAAAAATAGATCAGCACCATGCACAAACTAACTCAAAAATGAGGACCATGACAGTAATTTTTGAATAATGCTAGAAGTCCCTAACTTGACATCTCAAATGGTATTTCAAATATACTATCTCCGTTATCAAAAGAATGACTAAAAGTATAATTATTTTTGTCACTAAAAGGATAAGATAAAATACATAACGTGAAGGGTAATTATGTCATTTAGTGGGTCCATTAGTATAAAAGAATAAAATTACTCATCACTTTATGAATCTTTTGGGACCATTAAGGATAAATTTGAAACTTTATTTACTGTCTTTCTTCTACGTATTTTTACTTTCCTTAATGTGTAAAATTTATATTTTACTCATCCTTTTGAGCATGGGGGAAGTATATATTAGAACTAATTAAACTCCTCAGACAGATCGATTCATATGTTTTAGGTCAACTTTTTAATTAAAAATTTGTATGAACTTGATTATTTGTCTCGACTCAATATAATTGTAGATATCGTTTACTATGTAAAATTTTCTATTAAATTCAATTCTATATATTAATTAGTCTTTTGCCAATTGGCTTCCTAAAATTGAACACACATTGCATTTCTCGCGTCTCTATTCAAATTTCTAAACGTTTAGCACCCGCTCAAATTTCACACATTTAATTTCTTATCCTTTTGAGAAGATATTCCTAAAACCATAATCAACCCCTTCCAAAAACTCCGCCAATAAAAAGCCTTCATTCTTACACATTTCCTTCTAGTCTTACACAGCCTAAAGTTCTTTTTTCTCTCTCTCTCCACCATAGCAGCCTCTATTGAAACCGATAAGCCTCTCGTTGGTGAAAGCCAAGACGGTTTAGCAACCAACGAAAGCGAGCTCGAGGCCAAGGCAGAAAACCCTATTGTATTTAAATCAAAACTAAACCCCATTGCCAAGGAATGGAAACCTGAAAACCTTTTGTTTGAGCCTGGATTAAACCCCAATGCAGAGGCGTGGTATAGAGCACCAGAGATCTACCGGACCTTGTACTTCACTTTTTCGCATGAGTATCCGCTTACTCATATGGATATTGCCATCTACTTTAGAAGGTAAGTGTAAGTATTCTTTTTATTATTTAATTGACTTCATTTCAGAATAATTTGTCTAGAAATATTCTTATCATTTGATTTATTATTTAGGTATGTTAAGGTTTGGCTAGGTTAATCTCAATATGTGTACATGAAATGTCTAAAAATGAAAATGGAATGGACAAAGTCTAAGAATTCAATAAGTGAGCATTTTAATTCATATATATAAACTATATAATCAAATAAGGAAGTATGGATGATAAAGGAAGAAGCAAAGACATTAAGAAGAAACAATATTAATAGCAGAGAAGGTTGAAAAGGTTCCAAATTTGAAAAGGTTGATGTTCATGTTTCATAGTATTATAGCTATGTGGGTTAGTACGGAGAAGGGAGCAATTGGAGTGGTTTGTTTTTGTTTTAACTATTGGATTCAATGTGGTAAAGTTGATTTCAGCTTTGAAGGTTGGGAAGTTGGTGGCAAAGGGTTGTGAGGGGTATTTGGCATTTATAAAGGATACCTCTATGGATGAGTCTCGTATTGAGGATGTTCTAGTTGTTCGTGATTTTCCCGATGTATTTCTTAAGGAATTGTCAAGGTTACCACCACAACGGGAAGTTGAGTTTATCATCAAACTTATTCCTGGTGCGGAGCCTATCTCTAAGGCGTCGTATAAGATGACACCATTGGAATTGCAGGAGTTGAAGGCGCAGTTGCAAGAATTTTTAAATCGTGGTGTGATTCGGTCGAGTGTTTCGCCATGAGGTGCTCCGATTTTGTTTGTGACTAAGAAAAATGAGTCTATGAGGCTGTGCATGAGCATAGACTATAGGGAGTTGAATAAGATTACCATCAGGAATCGGTAACCATTACCGAGGATTGATGACTTGTTTGACCAACTTCAATAGGCGAAGTATTTTTCGAAGATAGACTTGAGGTTGGGTTATCATCAGTTGAGGGTGAAGGATGAGGATATCTCTAAGACAGCTTTTCGTAATCGTTATGGGCATTACGAGTTTCTGGTGATACCATTCGGGTTAACTAATATTCCGGAGGTGTTTATGGATTTGATGAATCGGGTGTTCAGGGAGTACTTGACCAATATGTTATTGTCTTTATTGATGACATTTTGGTTTACTCCAAGTCTAGGGAAGAGCATGAGGAGCATTTTCACACAGTTTTGGGAATTTTACAAAAAGAGAACCTGTATGCTAAATTCTCTAAATGCGAGTTTTGGTTGGAACAGGTTATATTTTTGGGCCACGTTATGTTTGCTGAAGACATTAAGGTGGATCCTGTGAAAGTTGAGGCTATTACTAAATAGCCGAGATCTACTACGGTGACGGAGGTTAAGAGTTTCTTGGGTTTTGTAAGGTATTACAGACGATTTGTGGAAGAATTCTCTTTTCTTTTCTTGCCATTGACTCAGTTGATAAGAAAGGGCACGAAGTTTTTGTGGAATGAGGAGCACGAGAAGAGTTTTGAGGAGTTGAAGAAACGGTTTGTGATAGCTCCAATACTTACATTGCCGTCGAGGACAAGAGGTTACCAGATTTATAGTGATGCTTCTAAGAAGGGTTTGGGGTGTGTTTTGATGCAACACGGTAAAGTGATTGCTTATGCTTCTAGGCAACTTAAACCTTATGAGGCCCACTCATGATTTGGAGTTGGCAGCAGTAATTTTTGCCATAAAAATTTGGAGGCACTATTTATATAGAGAGACTTGTGATATCTTCACCGATCACAAAAGTCTTAAATACATTTTCACTCAAAAGGAGCTCAACATGAGGCAGAGGCATTGGTTAGAGCTTCTAAAAGATTATGATGCGAGAATTCAGTATCACCTAGCGAAGACGAATGTGGTTGCAGACGCTCTTAGCCGAAAGATTTTAGAAAGTGTAGCAGCCCTTATTACACAACCTCAGCTTATTTCAGATATGGAGACTAGAGTTGGAGTTATATGTGCAAGGTTTTAGATTGGCATTTAACAAGTATGAGAGTGCAACCCTCTCTTATCTCGAGGGTTAAAGAAGATTAAAAGGAAGATGGGGAGTTGTGGGGTATGGCACAAAATCTGGAGGACGGCAAGCAGCCCGAGTTTCGTATTGATGACCATGGTGTGATTTAGTTGGGTAAGCGATTTTGTGTACCCTCGTATCCAACCATTCGGGAGGCTATGTTGGCTGAGACTCATAGTTCGCCATTTTCTATTCAACAAGGTTCCACAAAGATGTACAAGAAATTGAAGGAGAATTTTTGGTGGAATGGGATGAAGCGAGATGTGACTGAATATGTGGGGAAGTGTCTCACTTGTCAACAAGTGAAGATAGAACATCAATGAGCTAGTGGTTTGTTATAACAGTTAGACATTCCAGTTTAAAAATGGGAGGATAACACGATGGATTTTATGGCTGGTTTGCCCAGGACTTTCAAGAAGAATGATGTCATTTGGGTTGTAGTGGATCGGTTGACCAAATCAGCACACTTTTTGGCTACCCATGAGGGTTCCTCGGTGGATAGGTTGGCACAGATCTTTCAATAGGAGATTGTTAGACTTCATGGTACTTCGGTATCTATTGTTTCAGATCGGGACCCACGGTTCACTTTACGGTTCTGGAAAGGGTTTCAACGAGCTTGGGGCACTCGGCTTAACTTTAGTACTTCTTTCCATCTACAAACCGATGGGCAGTCCGAGCGGACTATTTAGATGTTGAAGGACATGTTGAGGTCTTGTGCACTTGAGTGGTCGGGTAATTGGGATGATTACTTGAGCCTAGTTGAGTTTGCTTATAACAACAGATGGCATGCAAGTGTTGGGATGGCTCCGTTTGAGGCGTTGTATGGTAGGAAATGTCGGGCACCAACTTATTGGGATGAGGTTGGTGAGAAGGCCATAGAAGGGTATGAATTAGTTCAAATCACTACGGATAAGGTAGCGGTGGCTAAGGAGAAATTGAGGTCGGCTCGATCACGGCAAAAGAGTTATACTGATAAGCATAGGAGGACCTTAGAGTTTGAACCTGGTGAGCATGTGTTTTTAAAGGTTTCTTCTTGGTAGGGCATTCGGCAATTTGGGTTGAAAGGAAAACTTAGTCCGTGTTATATTGGCTTATTTGAGATTTTGGAGAGAGTTGTTGAGGTTGCATATCGGTTAGCTTTGCCTCCACGGCTAGCTCATGTGCATAATGTGTTCCATGTGTCGGTGTTGAGAAGTTATCATTATCATCCGTCGCATGTGATGCAATATCCATTCGATAAGATTCGGGAGGATCTTACTTGTGAGGAGTAAGTCAAGACGATTTTGGATCATCAAGAGTGGATTATGAGGAGGAAGTCAATTCTGTTTGTTAAGGTTTTGTGGAGGAATCATTCGGAGCGGGAAGCTACTTGGGAGATGGAGGAGTCAATTCAAGCGGAGTATCCGCATCTTTTTGATAATTAGGTACGCTATTTTCATTTGATTTCGGGGACAGAATCTTTTTTAAGGGGAAGGTGATGTAATACCCGATAAAAAAAATTTAAAACATATTAATTGGACTTGTCTTTTATTTCGGTTAAATTTGAAAATAATTTATATGGGCTACCAATAAGTAACGGAGAATATTAATCTAGTAAATTTGAGCTTTAAAACTAATTAAGTCCAATTGTATATTACAAAATCCTATTAAAATAAGGAGGATTAATAATATATATCAATAAATGACTTAAACCTAACCATACTGGCTCCCATCTTATACGAATTGAATAACAGAAGAAAAGCGGCGGTGAGAGAATAGAAAACGAAAAGAAGAAGATTCTCCCAATCAAGGTAATATCATTATTTTGATTAATAGATATCCTTTTATATATTGTATGACGGTATTAATTAGGAGGAACATGAAGGAGTTTAATTAAATTAATAGTTTATTATTATAAATAATGCCCTAGGAGGGAATCTCATTTAAAGTTAGTTTGATTTTTAAGTATGTGTTAACTGGTAACTAACAAATGAACAAAGGTATAATTTGGAGTAGTTTGTTTGGAACAGTGGGTTAAACATTGCAAAGTAATGTTGCTATTATACTATTATTTCAGGTTATGAAAATTTTCATATACTAGAACGGAGATGGGGGATTATAATTAATTTTGTAATTAAGAATTTGCTTCAGGATCCGAGTTTATGCATATTCATTGTGAAACAGAGGTAGGGTAAATGTAGGTACCTGGTTAGTACAAATGGTATTATAAAATCTATGGAATGGAATGGAATAATAACGATTATTATTTATCGTTATTATTATAATAACAATAAATAATAATAATAATATAAGTTTATAAAAGTCAAAGATGTAAAATAATATTTGCAAATGTACTTATATTTATTATTACTTCGTGTAATTAGTTCGGACAGAGGGAATTTAATAAGTTATATTTGGATTATTTTTCTGGGAATTACATTACTTACTCCAGGTACGGATTCTGTACTCCTTCAGTGATAATCCTTTTAATTTTGATTTGTTCGTTTTGCTTTTCGTTTAGAAGTTAGTTATTGTTTCACCTACTTGTTCCTTCTCAAATTCATGTGATAGTTCCGTCTTGATATTGATACTTAGAACTCGTATTTGTACTCTTTGAATTATTGTATCATGTTTAATATTTATTTCGATCTTTGTAGAAAAGTATATGTTAATATATTTTTGGAAACTTTGTGTTGATGATTCGTTCGGTTTAACATGTACGTATTAGAACCTCATGTGTTGATATTGTGTTGCATGTGTTGTGACATGGTATCTTTTTTAGAATATATCGTAGGGTATACCTGAGCTATAACCACCTATGGGGGTACCACAGGCATGTCCTCTTGGCACCGAGGCATGACACCTTCCGTAGCAGTGTGATTAGCCCACGACGTCTCCGTTTTGTACTTCAGTGGAAGTTGGCCATATGGTGATTTTATTGTGGGAAGCGTATGGGTCAACCATAGTTTTCTGTTCAGTTCTATTCTGTGGATTGGTGATGTTTGTGCCAAACACGCCTTTTGATTTTACATGCATTTGGATTCGCGGTCCAATGTGTGTGACTTGCCTATGTGACATTATTTGACTTGCTTGTGTGTGGCAATGTATATTTTTATTTTGTTCTGAGCTCGGTATGAAATAACACTCAACCATTTGATTCAGCCTATTATTCCGTTGTGTTAATTTTGTTCGTTTCAGTACAGTTCATTAAATTGAGTTAGTTATTTCAGTTTATTATTTTTGTACTCTATATCCGTACTAGGCATTTGGCTCATGCTGTGTTTTTCCTTCCGACGGGTAATCCGGAGGATCAAGGGCAAGTGTAATGAGGGCTCCCTTTTATCCAATGATTTAGATATTCTATTTAGGTTGTGATGCATTAATTTATCTGAAGTTGTATTCAATATTTTATATTGTGGTTTGGGTCAGTTTGATATTTAGTATAAATTGTCTTTTGATATTTATTGGTTATGAAGACTATTATTTTGTGGACTAGAGTTTTGTTATAATTTCATCAATTATGTTGTGTTTTTATGTAACCTTTCTTTATATTTCGAAAAGGGTGTTACAGTTTATCTCTGTACAATTAGGTAACTGCATAATAAATAATAATGTGAGATCACTCTAACATGTCAGTGTTAGGCCCTTCTTCGAGGTGGGTGTCCTCCAGAAATTAGAAAAGAGAAAGAAGCTACTAAGAAAAGTAGGAAGTTTTAGGGGAAATAATATTTCTTACCTTCAAAAGAGAATAACAACATTTATTTATACACAAAACTAGCCCAGACATTGAGGAACAACCCCACACCTCGGCAAAGACTCTTAACAAAATATCAAAGTGTCCTATCCTACCCACTCTAATCCAACTACAGCTATATATATTGTTTGATTCCAGGAACTAAACTTCAAGACCAAGTCAATTACTAAATACCAGAAACAAGCAACTGCAGCCGCCATATTGTTGCCATTTGTGGGTTGTTATCGTTGTCGGTGGCCACTTTGTGGGTTGTTATCGTTGTCGGTGGCTGTAAGTCTGTAACAGTCAGTCGTCTTTGCGGGAGTTTTCAAGGGAGAGAAAGGGAATGAAAACAAAAGAAGAGAGAAAGGAAGAATTCATTTTCTCTCTTATTTTCTCTGTAAAAATAAGAAGCAATTTTTTAGCGTAAATAATACTTGCTTTCTCTTCTTCTATCAATTATTTTCTTTTACTCCCTCCTTTTTATTATATATGTCGTTTTTTTTCCCATAATATAAAACATTTTACATATATCTAAGAGAAAAAATTAATCATTTACTATTTTACCCTTAAAAAATGGAGTAACTGAGACAGGAAGGAGGACGAGTAATTAATTAGTGAATGTGTAATAATGAAATTTCAAATTAATATTAATTAATTACCTAATATTAGAATTAATAAATTTTCTTAATATGTGTGATTATATATTAAACGTCATACATAATGGAAAGAAGGGATTATCTCAAACTTAAACTCAGGCACTTTTAATTTTTTTTTTTCTCTTCTTTTAATTTCTCTCATACTCTCTTCTTTAAATTTCTCTCACATTCTCGTCTTTCCTCACTTTATTTATTACAAATTTATATATGTATCGATTTTTTATTGTCAATTACATAGACTTATTTCTTTTACAAAATATGGAATATAATAGATCACTTTTATTTTATAATTTGATTTAATATCATATATTGATATATTTTAAAATTATATTCTTTTAGAATATTTTTTCACAATATATGATTCGTTCAAGTCAAATTTATAAATCTATAAATTCCCACAGAATAATAAGGAGAGAAAAGAGGAGAATATGAGACGAACCTTTTTTTTTTTCAATGGCGATAGTGACGATGAATTGTAACTGTCAGAAAATTCCTTTTTACTTTATCCTAATATAGGTTAAAATTCCTAGACAAAATAATTCACGTGTAGTACATGCATGCATTTGACATTGTCTAAGGCCAAAATTTCCTAGCCTAATCCATATTGTCATACACGTGTTTTCCAATAATACTTTTGGTCGATTTTTTTTTGTTTTTTTTTTTTTGGCTATTGATATTAACGGGACAATAAAAATAGACACGGGTTATTTTTATTTTTTTGACAATTTTATCTTTAATTTTTTTAATTTTTAAAAAATAATAACCAAATCTGACACGTACCTTTTCTGAGTTTCTCATCATCTGTTTCCTCTCTCTCCCTTTCGATTTTTACCTTCCAAGCAGGTGAAACATAGAAATTCTGAGCATGTCAAGTAATTGAACCGATTGCAATTGAATATGCATACATTCACAACCAAGGGTTTAGTCAATCAAGCTAATGCTTGGTTTAATCCTACTTGTTAATTGCAACAGTGGTATAATGATATAATTACAGTTATCTCTTTCTTTTTCTTTTTCACGCATCAATCAATGGAGTTTAAATATGAAAAATCTCAAAACCAAAATTCGAGAGATCTCATCAATATCACCATTAAAAACGCCTTTATTCCTTTCCCTATGCAATCCATCATCAGTTCTTCTCAAAATTAATTTCATGGGTCTACAAATTTCTAAAATTAAACGTTTGGGAGTTAAAAAAGAAAAAAAAATTACTGTGTTTATATGTGAAGTACTGTAATGGTGGTGAATGGGCATATATTGGTGTTTATACAAGTGAATATGTATATAAGAAAGAGGATGAGGAAGGATCTTGATTAAACTAGAGGGAGGAGCAAATTAAGAAAGAATTAAATTGTTAAAAACAAAAAATTATCTTGCGTCGATCTTTATTATCCTGTTAATATTAATTACGTTTTTTTAAGTGCATTACTTTTAGGTAATCATAATTTCGTGTAACATGTTAAGTATTTAAATAAATCTAAAGCAATTTATTTAAATACTTGACATGTTACACGAAATTCCAACTAAAAAGTATAGTTTATTATTAAGTTAGGTTCTCTGTGTTTCTCTTGCAAAATAGTTAAAGTTCTTAAATCTGTTTTGAACTTTGCTCTGCCAAGTTAGGAGCTCTAGGTATAATATTTATTATGTTTAATATTATCATGGGGGCAGACTCAGGATTTACGGGAAAGGGGGCATTCTAATAATTAATTAATAAAATTAATAAAATAAGGGTGGCCACTTATCCTTTTGTCCCAAGCTGCATCCGCCATCGAATAGTATGCTTTATTGTTATCCAAAAAAAAAAACTACTGTATATATTGTCTCCGTCTTATAAAGTACTAGTTTGAATTTAAAAAGTCATCTCGCTAAATTTGAAATTTTAAAGTAGGGTACATGAATTTATTTGATTTAAACAACCAAATTCGTAACAATGGTATTTTTATATAACTTACGATATTCATAATTGTATTGTTAAATTCAAAAGTATTACAAATTGATTTCAAAAAAATAATATGAAAATTTGTCTTAGAGCAAATATAATATCTTAAGGAAACTGATAAATTCGCAACACTTTTTGATATTTCCACAGCAAAAGTTTCGCTGTAAATATATAACGACGATGAAAATTGTCGCTATAAGATCTACAACGACACTTTTGTTGTGAAAATATCATTTTCTGTTATGAATTTATTGGTTTTATATATTTGTTGTTTTCTCTTTTTGTTCACATTTGCTAACTTTACAATAAGATCATAGGTTCATTAAACACAAGTCCGTCCAAGGTTTTAGCCTGATACAAGAAAGCTTGAAATTACATATGAATTTACATTGCAATAGCAAAAGTTCATACAATTATGAATTATGAATGTGGTGTGCACGGGCCTAGCCAAAAATTCCAGCAGAAGGGGGTCAAAAACAATTATAAGAAAATTTCAACACTAAAAATTATTAATGTAGTATTAAAAAATATATAAACATAAAATAAAGTCAAGACTGTTCCTGAGTACGGGTGGGAGGGTCGACCGTCCTGGGCCCCCGATCAGGGGCCCAATTTTTATTTTTTTTATATATAGTGTATATATATATATGTGAAATTAAAATATAAATATATAATGATATATGTATACAAAAGTATGGGAATTGATCATGTATTTCCTAAGAAACACCAAATTCGTATAAAGAAGCAATTTGATGAGAATTCCAGTGATGAGATGACACAATCTACTGAAGGATATTTCAGAGTTAATTATTTTCTTGTTCTAGTTGATATGGCTATTACTTAACTGAAGAATAAGTTTTTACAATTGTAAACATTTGAAGATGTTTTTGAATTCTTATATGATCCAAAAATATTAAGAATACTGGATGATATCAGACTGAAAAAACGTTGTGTTAATCTTGAAAAGTCTCTGAAACATGACAAATTTTTTAATGTTGATTCAAATGATTTTGTTTTCAGAATTGCAAGTGTTACAAGTGACTTTGTCAAGAGAAATAAAGTCAGCCATTGAAATTCTGGAGTTTGTAAAAGCTTTGGATTGTTTTCCTAATATTTCAATTGCTTACAGGGTATTACTAACTATTCTTGTGACAGTGACATCTGCTGAAAGAAATTTTTCGAAGTTGAAATTGTTGAAAAATTACTTGCGGTCGACTATGACACAAGAAGGTTAAATGGGTTGGCAACCATGTGCATCGAGAGGATATGTTGGACAAGCTTGATTTTAAACATTTGATTGAAGATTTTACCTCTAAGAATACTAAAAGAAATATCTTTCAATAAATGTATTCTCATATATTTTGTTGTAGTCGAACTATTTAGTCGAATTTCTTATATATTTTGTTGTAGTTGAAGTTCTCATATATTTTGTTGTAGTCGAATTATTATGTTTTAAGCTCCAAAAATATACTTTTTTGGATACAACTTGTACTTTTTATTTATTTATTTTTACTTTTTTTTTTGTGAAGATCAACAATGTTTTGAAAAGGCCTCGTTTTTATTTTTCGCCCTGTGCCACCAAAATCTCAGGAACGACCCTAAATAAAGTTTTATATATTTTTAGTTTTAACATCATATATATACATATGGATTCATCTATATCGAAACGTTTTAATATTAGAGTAAAACTAATATTCTCAAATTTTTTCAAATGCGTCTCAAATAAATAAATATGTCATCATTATATTTGTTTAATACTCAATGGTGGATATTAAAAATTTCAATACATACCAATGCAATAATAACATATATATTTAAGATAATTTGAGGGACCAAATTTGAGACACCAAACATTAGTCATAATATTAATCTTATTTAATTAATGTTAAAGCTAATTTAATTTTATTAATATTAGCCTTATTTATCTGTCTTCGAAAATTATAATCAGACTTTGAATTTTATTAAAACTTGAAAATAATTTATATTTTAGGTATGGTATAGTATAAAATTATATTTTAAAAATATGAGTCCACTACTAAAATATTTATAAAATAAAAAAGGGGTTAATATTATTATTCACATAAATAAATCTATGTTATAAATTAGTAAGGTAGAGGTAAGGATACACTAAGGTCATGTTTGTTTATAAATATTATAATCCCGGAATTATATTTCCTTGAATTATAATCCTAAAACTATTAAATTTAGGATTAAATAGTTTTAGTCACATATTTTTTTTATGTATTATTCGTGAGATAACTTAAAATAATCTCATATTATATTTATTTTGTCTAGTATTATTTAAAGGATTGGATAAAAATTTACCGTTACACTATTATACTCTTACCACTAATAACAAATATATCATATTCTTGTTTGTTTAAGTATAGATGGATATGATAAGATACATCGGTCATTTTAAATAAAATTAAAAGTTTATTTTGTCTATAAATTTTAAGTTCCAAATGGCACCCAGTTTGACACATTATTAAATAGTTCCTCCTTTCAAGTTATTTTATTATCTTAGGATTAATAATTCTAAGTTTATTTTTAAAAACAAATAAGAGATTTAAGATTAATAATAAAATTCTAAATATTATTCTTATAAATAAATATGGCCTAAGAGTAGACATAAGAATATGTAAAGATAGAGTCCCATAAGAGTAGAGATAAGAATATGTAAAGATAAAGTAGGGGTAAAGATAAGAATATGTAAAGATAGAGTCCCATAAGAGTAAAGATAAGAATATGTAAAGATAAAGTAGGGGTAGGGGTAAGGGTAAGGGAAAGGAAAAGGGTGGGGGCACGACCCCTCCCGTCCTTTCCTAGCTACCTATGCTTGTGCTGGTGTGTGTAATTATGTGAATGCGATTACAGATACACATAATTTCTCTTTTAATACACGTTTAAAATTTAAATATTTATTTAAATATTGTCAAAATATTAGAAAAAAACAATGTTGCACGACCCCTCCCGTCCCTTCCTAGCTACATATGTCTGTGGTGGTGTGTGCAATTATATGAATGCGATTATAGATACAAATAGTTTCTCTTTTAATACACGTTTAAAATTTAAACATTTGTTTAAATATTGTCAAAAATATTAGAAAAAAACAATGTTGCACGGCCCCTCCCGTCCCTTCCTAGCTACCTATGTCTGTGGTGGTGTGTGCAATTATGTGAATGCGATTATAGATACACATAATTTCTCTTTTAATACACGTTTAAAATTTAAACATTTATTTAAATATTATCAAAATATTAGAAAAAAAACAATGTTGCACAGTCCCTCTCATCCCTTCCTAACTACCTATGTCTGTGGTGGTGTGTGCAATTATGTGATTGCGATTATAGATACACATAATTTTTTTTTAATACACGTTTAAAATTTAAACATTTATTTAAATATTGTCAAAATATTAGAAAAAAACAATGTTGCACGACCCCTCCCATCCCTTCCTAGCTACCTATGTTTGTGGTGGTGTGTGCAATTATGATACACATAATTTCTTATTTAATACACGTTTAAAATTTAAACATTTAAAAAGTTTAAACATTTATTTAAATATTGTCAAAATATTAGAAAAAAACAATATTGCATATAAATTTCATTGTGGCTAATGATGAGTACTTGCTTGAATACATACAAAACTCTTTCCTAGAAGTAGCTGGGAAACTAGGCCAGAATTTCCATGTCATCTCCCATCTTGTCGGTTTATTAGCAAATCAATAATATAAATTTCAAGTACTTCATTTCACTTCTTCTCCAATAAACATTTCTCTCTCTCTAAAACTTCACTTTCTCTCTCCTAATATTTGATCTGAAATGACGTCGACGTGCGATGGAGAAGAACAGCGCTACCAGAACGTCGTCGTAATGAGGCACGGCGACCGGATAGACAACTTCCAGCCGCTGTGGGAGGCAACGGCGAAGAGAAAGTGGGACCCACCCCTGGTAGAAGAGGGCAAGACACGGGCTTTTGACACGGGTCGGAAGCTCCGTGACCATCTGGGTTTCCCGATCCACCGGGTCTTTGTATCGCCATTTCTCCGGTGCCTCCAGACCGCCGCCGAAGTGGTCTCGGCTCTATGTGCTGAAAACGATGACCCGACCCGTACGTCATCCCAAGAAGTCACCATTGATCCTACCAAGCTCAAGGTCTGTTCAGTTTATTATGAATGCATATATATACATATACATTTATATATATATGTATAATTTTAGATTCAACTAGTGTGAAATTTGTTTGATTATATTTATGGAAGCAATGATGCATGAATGTGTATTAATAAAGTTACTTTCTGTGCTGTGATGAGAAGTGTTATTTGCTGATTAATTGTGATCAAATGTGTTTTTGTTAAAATTGATTGGTTTGCTAGTGGTGCAGATTGAAATCAACTTTTGGATATGAAGAAAGAAAGCTCAATTCTTATTGTCATGAGATTTTGATAGATACCAATAATTTTAAAAAAAGTTGTTTAATGTGATGATGTTTTGATAAATATCAGCAATTTGCAAATACAGATTGTGGGTGATTGTCTGTTGGTTTTTAGTTGAGAAAATTTCAGGTTGTTACCAAATAATCAGTATACATGACTGGAAAAAATTGATTACTTAGAAAAATTTATTTTTTAAAGGATAATCCACATACAAGGAGGGATATTATTTATCAACTGAAGGTTGGTTACTGTTATTGCAATGTGCTATTGAAGAACAAATGATTGATTTAAGTCATTTAAGTGCATTGAAACAATAACAGTAAAAAAAAGGTAATTTGGATGACAACTAGTAAATATGTTTGATGTTCCCTTTTGGTAGGAAGAATGAAGATAGTAGAGACAGAATAGGTATCCCCAAGGTATAGAAAAGTTCCTTCTTTGAGTTTGGATGAGCTTTTGATCTTATTTATGTAGATCCTCATGTACCTTTAGCTTCATTTCTTCCTCAGAATGTGTTTAAAAGTACAATTCTGTTTCAAATAGTTTAGATCTTGACTATGCTTTATGCTTTGATCTCCAATTTAGTAGGAGGCTTAGGAAGTTGCTAGTGAGTGTAAGAGTTTAGTAGTCTATATCCAGAGGGAAGAGATGCAACTTTTTTCTCCTGGATTTTGGATGAGCGACAAGGGAAGAAGGAACAAAGGAAGGTCTATTTGATTTCACTATTACATCCTAGTCTAGAAAGTTGACATCTTTCTAGAGGTTGCAATGGTGAAGAAAAAGATTTGTACTCCTTTGATGTTAGTTCTACTTTGGCCTTTGGGGGAAGAATGAAAATGGTGGTAACTGGGCAAAGTTGCATTCCTTATTTAGTTCCTTCCCTTCAACTTTCCTATTTTACCAAATGAAGGTCTGTTTATCAATTCCCTCCCAATGTTTTACCAGTAATCCACCTTTCCCTTCTTTCAATATGCTGGACATTGCCAATCTTACCCGTGTCTTTATTATCGAACACACCCACAAAACTTTAACTTTTTCAGAATAAGAAAACAGCATGCGAGTATATAAGGGAAACAAAATGTGCACTTTCTGATTCATTTGTTTGTAAACCACTGAATGCATGACCATTCCTCTTCATGATGAACTGATGAAGTAGAGGCACTGCTTAATATTTTTACCGGGATTGAAAGGAGCAGTTGCATTTGATAATGCTCTGTTTCTAGGGTATGACCTGGAACAGGACTCTAACACTGTGAAAAGTTATATAGTTTATATACAGTCATACGGTCTTGCAGAAACTTATCCAAATATTATCTTACTCAGTTGTCTTATAATTCAAATAAGCTATTTTATATCTTTTTTATCAGTGTTGGTTTGGCTGTATGGATTTAAGTATTAAAAAGACACCTTAAATAAACTTGTATTGGAGAACTTTATTATGCTGTACATTTACTATTGTTAGTTGTTATAGTAACACTCTTCCTGATACAAATGTTTTTATATACCCCTCTGAAATATACAATCAGATTGACTTCATTATCTAACATTGCCTCCATGACTTGCACGTGTTGTCCAGGTATCTATCGAGTATGGTTTGTGTGAGATGTTGAACACGGAAGCCATAAGGCCTAATATGGCTCCTGAAGACGGGAAGTTTATCTTCAATAGCTCAGAATGTGAAGCTATCTTACCTGCCAGGACAGTGGATCATACTGCAGAACGAGTGTATCAAAAGGTAACACAGTAAACCTGCTTTATCAATTTATGCCAAGTGATTGAAAATTCTATAGCATGAGATTATAAACATAGACTCCAAATGTGCAAATTATTGGCTTTCTGGTTTCTTATTTCAACTCTAGTTGCCACAATGGGAGGAAACAGCGGAGGGTGCTAGAGATCGATATGTGCATGTTATAAAGGCTCTTGCTGATAAATACCCTTCGGAAAACTTGTTGCTCGTGACACATGGTAACTTTCTTTTGTTTTTTCTTATGGATTTCAGTTCAGGTTTTGGTCAAGATACATCTAGTGATTGGGATAGGCGTTCACATTATCTCTAATTTACAACCCATAACATCTGCAAGATTTGTATGCATTCATCACCAAAACCTTTGTGTTACATCCACAAGATACACATACGTTTACCAAATTCTTAAGATATTTTCAAACTATAATCTCATAATTTTTTTTTATTAAAAGAATGAAACAGTACCTCAAAAGGTTCAAAGGAACAGTAAAAATTCTCCAATTTTATTTGTTGTTTCAGAAGTTACAAGTTGTCGTGTAGTTTCCAAACATACATACATTGACTTTCTTGAGTTTTAAATATCTTTTACGCAGGGTACGGAGTTGGGGTTTCAGTTTCTGCATTCGCTAAAGACACTACTGTGTACAATGTTGATTATTGCGGATATTCAGAGTCGAGGAGACCTATCTCCTTCGGCAAAGACAATACATTTATTGCTGGAAACTTTGAGGCGCTACATATAGGTCAGAATGGTATCGGGCTCTGTCTCAAATGAGCCAAACTGCATTTAATTCATCTTAAATCTAATATTGATTTGGTGCGATTCGGTGCGTCTGCCTGCATATCAGAAATCCTCATTTCCATTCCACTGCTCACCAACATTTGATAGTGGAAACAATCCTGATTATATTCTGTGTTACTCTTACAAGTTTTATTTGTGGAATTGATCAAACCTATTTGATTGAAGATTTGGTTCGAGTTTTATATCCTATTTAGTTCTTAATAATATGAAAGATACATTTCTTCCAGTTATACAGATTAGCCACTAGAAATCTCCTGTTTTTGTGCTTCTTCTCAGTAGGATTGAACTCGTGCTGAAACAGGTTTTGTTCAAAGTGGCACAGGATGATGTGCAAGATTGTGTCATACATGATGATTAAAGAATTGAACTTGCAGGGTGCCGGAAAATGTGAAACCACAAAAAGAAAATGCAAGCACAGAAACCACAAAAATAGTCGAACGAGACTATTTTTTAACTGAAAGAATATATCAAAGAAAAATTATAGATAACTAAATCAAAATTGAGTAGTTTGCCTTTTTGGTAAGCTAAACAGTTTTATCTAGTTACCTAACATTGTTCATATCAAAATCCTCCTATGTTCATATATATATATATATATATATATATATATACATATATATATGTATATATGTATGTATATATATATATATATATAGCGGTTCAAGAGCAGACCGGTCTTTAGCGACGGTTTTTCCGTCGCCTATACAATAGGCGACGGAAAAACTATCGCTAAAGACCGGTTTACTAGCAGACCGGTCTGCTCTTGAGCCATACCGTATATATATATATATATATATATATATATATATATATATATATATATATATATATATATATATATATATATATGGGTCCGTATTCATAGCAACCGGTTGCTATGAGTACTATTCCAGTAACTATGATCCTAATTGTTGATCTGGAAAATGAAAAGTCGAGGTTTCACTCATTTTTTCCACTGCCGCAATAAGTTGTTGCGGCAGCAAAAGAACTTGTTGCAGCATGAGTAATGACCACATTGCCCCTCATCCCCTTAACCATTACGCAACAGCTTGTTGCCGCTGTTGCGGCAAGGACAAAATTATTTATATATCTCCTTTCCTTATGCATGCTTCTTATACCATTACTAATATTATTACTACTTATGCATGCTTCTTAAATTAGTATTAGTTAGTATTACCATTACCATTAATGTTAATATTAATATTAATACAATATGAATGTTAATACTAATATTAATTTTAATATAAATATTAATATTAAATTTTTTTTTATTAAAATTAAAATTAGTAATAATATTAGTAATGCTAATGTTAATGTTAATATTAGTATTAGTTAGTATTACCATTAATGTTAATATCAATATTAGTAATAATATTAGTAATATTAATGTTAATATTAATATTAGAAGTAGTTATAGTAATATTAATACAATATTAATATTAATTTTTATATTAATATTAATATTAATTTTTATATTAAAATTAATATTAAAATTAGTAATAATATTAGTAATACTAACTAATACTAATACTAATATTAAAAATTAATATTAATTTTAATATAAAAATTAACATTAATATTAATATTAATACTAATATTAGTATTAACATTCATATTGTATTAATATTAATATTACTACTTCTAATATTTATATTAACATTAATATTACTAATATTAATATTAACATTAATGATAATACTAACTAATACTAATTTAAGAAGTATGCATAAGTAGTAATAATATTAGTAATGGTATAAGAAGCATGCACAAGGAAAGGAGATGTATAAATAATTTTGTCCTTGCCGCAACAGCTTGTTGCGGCAGACAAGTAATGGTTAAGGGAATGAGGGACAGTGTGATCATTACTCGTTCCGCAACAAGTTCTTTTGCTGCCGCAACAAGTTCTTTTGTTGCCGCAACAGCTTGTTGTGGCAGTGAGAAAAATGAGTGGAATTTCGGCCTTTCATTTTTCAGATCAACGGTTAGGATCATGGTTGCTGAAATAGTACTCATAGCAACCGGTTGTTATGGATGCGGGCCCTATATATATATATGTTTGTTTTAGGTAATTGATATTAACAAGACAAGAATGATGGGCACAGGTCAAACTCTAACCGTTTGACAATTATACCCCTACTATTAATATAGTTGCCTAAACTAAACTAATCAATATCATTGTCCCAAATTGCCTGAACCTAGAGCTGCAAACGAACCGAACCGTTCGCGAACCGGTTCGGTTCGGTTCGAGTTCCGTTCGGTTCGAGTTCGACTAGAGCACCAAATCGAGTCGAGTTCGCACATGGTGTTCGGTTCGATTGCTCGATCGAACATGTTCGCGAACCATGTGGTTCGGTTCGCATGTGTTCGCGAACAGTTCGAGTTCGGTTCGACTCGGTAAGTTCGAGTTCGAGTTCGGTTTCGGTTCGATTAGCTCGTGTTCGGTTCAATGCGTTCGAGTTCGAGATTGGTTCGAGATGTTCGATTTCTTATGTTTAAAATTTAAATTGTTTCTAAAATTCTAAATATAAATAATTGGTTATTTCATGTTAAATTCTAATGTTTGTCTAATTGTCTTATCAATAATGGTTAAATTTGTAGTAATTTTCTTTTTTTTTACTTAAACATCTTTTTGTGTTTTTAATAATTGATTATAAGTAATAAAGTAAACATTTTTATTAAATAATAATGTGTACCTCTTCACCTCTATTTTAATTAAAATAATTTTAATACTTTTATAAAAATTTAACAATGATTGTTGGATTATTACAATTTACATCTCTAATAATTTAATAAAGTATAATCTGTGACGCCCCCAAATCCGGGTCACCCGAACCGCGGACTTGGTTCGTCACTATCTCATACCTGCATCATATTATTGATAACTTACAGCGGAAATAAAGGAATATTTACATTGATATAACATAAATAATCCTGTCCCAAGTCTCGAAACCAAAACTTCTACAAAACGTAACTTAATACATAAGGGTAATTAAGTCTTAATACATCACAAAAGTCAACGAGTCTTAATACATAATCAAAACGATAATCTTAACGGTACAAAGCTAATCCATGGCTTTGCCTTTGCCTTTATCCATCCCTGAACTTTCACCACGAGCTCCACTAACTGAAATATTTTAAGGAAAGCAAGGGTGAGCAACAAATTTGCTCAGCAAGTATAATAACAATAATCGTGAATCATCAAATGAATACTTTATAGCTTACAAGAATCAAGAGAATAAAAGATAGCTCAAGAATCTGCATAATCTCAACGAATGATCTCATTAACACAATTGTAGGTCCTCTAAGGACCGAATGATTTCAAGGTTTCCAAATGGAGGAAATATTCTATACTGAGTGGTCATCATGACACTGAACTTTTACTAGAATCACCAGAAATTCATCCGATAATCCGACATACTAATACAATAGGTGATCAGCCTAATGTACCCGGTGTTATGCATAACCCCTTTAACATACTGTTCGCGCGCGTGTCGGTATCCCGACATACATACTGTTTCCCCTGCTATGAGGGTTGTTCATCTCAACTTTACATAGGAACCCAAACCAAACAATTTGATTGGATAGCTTTACTTAACAACAATGATGATTAAACATACGTCTAGCCGAAACAAGTGGCGTAAACTATTTCTTTAAACAGTTCATGAACGAAGAACTTAAACGTTTCACAGTCCAATAACAGATAATGAGTTCAAATACATAAGCTGTGAATATCAATAATTTATCTTTGATGTGGAGTAATTGACAATAATTAGTCCACTAAATAATTGAAAGTAATAACTCGATTTGAGTCACGAAACCTGCAACAATATACCTGTTTGCACAAAATAAAAAGTAGTGCATAAGGTTTAGAAACTTGCCCAACACAAGGGTTAGACAAGGGTTAAAGAAGAACTTGCAACAACATAAAATGATCGCTCAATCAATAATTAACTCGCACAATAGAACTTGCCCAACACAAGGGTTAGACAAGGGTTAAGGAAACTTGCATAACATACACCTGTTTGCACGAAATAAAAAGAATAGTGCATAAGGTTTAGAAACTTGCCCAACACAAGGGTTAGACAAGGGATAGGAAACTTGCATAACATACACCTGTTTGCACGAAATAAAAAGAATAGTGCATAAGGTTTAGAAACTTGCCCAACACAAGGGTTAGACAAGGGATAGGAAACTTGCCTGAAGCGCTGCTACAATAATACAACACACGCTCCTTAATATCCTACACAATTAAGTACATATTTACATAACAATTAGTCACATTTCAAATAATGGTTCAAAACGGACGCTGCATCATTAAAACACATTGATCACCCTACGACTACCCAGTCGGGGGTCTCGCTCCCTGGTGAGCGAGCGGCTGCCCAGCTCGCCGGTGAGCTGGCGGGGGTCGGGGGGCAGCGTCCCCTGGAAACCAAGCCTAAATTGCAATTAGATTATTCAATTTCCGCCTTAAAACAATACCAATCTGGTTGACATTTGAGAAATAATTAAGCATTTAGGGTTTAACAGAATATGCTTAGTTAATCTGTCTAATCATTTAATCCAAGGAAAAATATAAGTGTTAGACCCATTGAAAAGGTTTCATTAGGTCAGACCCGACTTGACCCGCCTGACCGACCCAACCTGGCCCAAACACGGAGCTGGCGCTGCGGCGCCGAGCCCAAGTACTGGACCTCACGCTGCGGCATGAGTCCCGTGTCTTCTCCATGACCGGGCTTCACGCTGCGGCGTGAGCCTTAAGGCTTGGGCCTCACGCTGCGGCGCGAGTCCCGGTTTTTCCCCACTTGCCCCTCGCTGCAGCGTGAGCTGCAGGGCATATGGGTGGCGCTGCGGCGCCATTCTGCAGTAGCCGGATTCTGGGTTTGTTTCCAGAACGCGACTCCGACCTCCGGCCACTCCAACCTCCATAACTCCTTCAATACACAAGCAAATTGGTCCATTCCGGACTCTATGGACTCCTGACTCATGGGGCTACAACATATCAAAAATGCAGAGCTACCCATAATCATTAACATGGTCAAATCTAAAGCCAAAGTGTAAAGTTCATACTCTGTTCTTTGAGTTCTTGACAAGTCTTACGAAAATCATTCCTACGAACTCGTTTTAACTCCTTTTTACTCCATTCCAATTGGGTTAGCTTCGTAACCCATGGAACTACAACACCATAGCAACAAATAAAATTAACAAGCACGAAATCTAGCATTTATAGTCCTCTAAAAAGTCCAAATGTCCAAAAGTCCATTGTTCTTCATGTTCTTCATCCTCCTTAAGCATAGGTACGGATTTCTTCTATTTTTGTTCCACTTTGATGTTATTAATGGCTTCTATAGTCTCTTAACAACATATATAAACATTTAGAACAAGCAAAAACATCCAGAATCGCTAGAAAGTCAATCCACAAGCTCAAGAGCTCAAAAACTAAGAAAACTTGAAAATCTTTACAAGAAATCGAATGGAATGGATTTTGTTGGTGTTTACCTCTGTAAATCCTTCCTAGATGATTTAGAAGCTTGCTAGGCTTGCTTGGCTCGAGTTCTTCTTGCTTGGACTCTCTTCTTCTTCCTCCTTCCTCTTTCCGGCGAATCTTCTTCTTTTCCGGCGGCCTTCTCCTTCTTTCTTCTTCCTCTTTGCAGCTCTCTCTCACTCTCTATCTCTCTCTCTCTCTCTATCAGCTGATGGTTTAGGGAATGAATGGGAGTTTGAATGATTTGGGAGAGTAGAGGAGTGAATTTAGGAGAAGTGGAAGAAAATGAAGATGGGGTTGGTTGCTCAAGGAGCTTGCCGACAACCTCCCCCCTTGCTCAATTTTGATTGGTCCAAATTTGGGGGTCGGTTCCCTCTTGGAGTAACAAGCCAAAATAAATACCCAAATACACAAAAATATATCCGAAAACTCACACTTTTGTACCAAAACTGGTAAATAACTCTACCCAAAATTAAACTGGGTACTCCCATAATTTATTGGGACATATAAAAATAATTATTACGGGGTTTGCCCATTTATTCGGAACAGCCTTATCATATGTTTCGGATACCGAATAAAACACGAACGGGCTCAAAACGAAAATTCGACTCTTGGAAAATTATTCGTACGCATACACATATTTATGAAATTTATTAAAGTCGAAAAAGACGCAAAAATATTATGGCATGAATAGTACCTCAGTAAACGTGTCCCGTGAATAGTGATTTTTCGAATTTTCGCGAAGTCAATATATTCACTCTAACGACAACACAACCCATAAAATTCAACACATACACATATTCTAGGTTATAACACAACCTTTAAGCACATAACACATAATAATATAAATAAAAATAAAAATTCATTTCATTCACACGTAACTCGGGTTACAAGAAAATTCAAAATTCCCGATCGTTACATTCTCCCCTCCTTATAAGGATTCTGTCCCCAGAATCACAATACAAGGTTAAGCAAAAAGTTGAGGGTAATTCTCCTTCATCTTATCTTCTAATTCCCACGTAGCCTCCTCGGTATTGTGGTTTCGCCAAACTACTTTCACAGAAGGAATAACCTTATTCCTTAATACTCGCTCTTTCCTATCGACTATCTGAATGGGAATTTCCTCATACGTAAGATCTTTCTCTATTTGGACGGGCTCATAGGATATCACGTGTTTGTAATCGGGCTTGTATGGTCGTAATACTGAAACGTGGAACACATTGTGGATATGCTCCAGTTCAGGAGGCAAGGCTATCTCGTACGCCACTTCACCCACTCTTCTCAACACTTCGAACGGTCCTACGAATCTCGGGCTCAACTTTCCCTTCTTTCCAAATCGTATCTTCCGTTTCCAAGGAGATACCTTCAGAAACACGTAACTGCCGACGTCGAAGTCTCTCGTCTGGCGATGTTAATCTGCATACTTCTTTTGTCGGTCTTGGGCTGCAACTAATCTTGCCCTGATCACTGCGACCACTTCTGCTGTCTGCTGCACCAATTCTGGTCCCAACAGTCGTCGTTTGCCAACTTCATCCCAGCTTAATGGTGTCCTGCACTTCCTTCCGTAGAGGGCTTCATATGGTGGCATACCGATACTAGCGTGATAACTATTATTGTAAGCGAATTCCACGAGTGGTAAATGGTCATCCCAATTTCCCTTGAACTCCATCACACAAGCTCTCAACATATCCTCTAGTGTTTGAATTGTTCGTTCGCTTTGTCCGTCAGTTTGAGGATGGTAAGTAGTACTTAATCGCAACTGTGTTCCCATTCTCTCTTGCAAGCTCTTCCAAAAATTTGACGTGAAGCGCGAATCTCGATCTGAGACAATTGACACTGGCACTCCATGTCGTGAAACAATTTCCTTTATGTACAACTTAGCTAATTGGTTCAAATTAAATCGTATCTTTATCGGTAAAAAGTGTGCTGATTTCGTCAATCGATCTACGATAACCCAAATGGCATCATAGCCCCTCTGTGTAACTGGAAGTCCTACCACAAAGTCCATAGTGATGTGCTCCCATTTCCATTCCGGTACACTCAGTGGCTGAAGTAATCCACTCGGTCTCTGATGTTCTGCTTTGACTTGTTGACAGGTGAGACACTTACTGACGTACTCTGCTACGTCCCGCTTCATGTTGGGCCACCAAAAATATTGACAAAGATCCCGGTACATTTTCGTACTTCCTGGGTGAACAGAATATGCTGAATTATGTGCCTCGTGTAAGATTTCATCTCTTAATTCAGTCACGGCTGGCACCCACACTCGCTCCTCGTATCTCAAGATACCATTCTTATCCATTCAGAACTTCTCTTCCTCATTTTCTGCGATCCTTTTCTGTATCCTTCCACATTCCTCATCCTTTTCCTGTGCTTCTTTCACTTTGTCGAGTAACGTCGGACGAGCTTCGATTACGAATAACTTCTCTGCTGCCTCTGCCGGACTTTTCACCTCAATTTCCAATCTTGCCATTTCCAGTATTAACTCCTCGTGAGTTGTCAACATAAACAATTTCTCATTCCCCTTTCTACTCAATGCATCTGCTACTACGTTTGCTTTTCCCGGGTGATAAAGAATTTCGCAGTCGTAATCCTTGATTAATTCCAACCACCTCCTCTGTCGCATGTTCAACTCCTTCTGCGTGAAGATATATTTCAAACTCTTATGATCCGTGTATATCTCACATTTCTCCCCATAAAGGTAATGTCTCCAAATCTTCAATGCAAAAACGACAGCTGCCAATTCCAAGTCATGGGTAGGGTATCGTTTCTCGTAATCCTTCAACTGCCGTGACGCATACGCAATGACCTTGCCGTGTTGCATCAACACACAGCCAAGACCCTTGTGTGATGCATCACTATACACTACAAAGCCTCCCGTATCATCTGGTAATGACAATACAGGCGCTTCACTTAATCTCTTTTTCAACTCCTGAAAACTATCTTCGCACTTTTCAGACCATACAAACTTCACTGTCTTTCTCGTCAGATTGGTTAACGGGGTTGCTATCTTCGAAAAATCCTGGATAAATCTTCGATAGTACCCGACTAACCCTAAGAAACTTCGCACTTCTGTCGGTGTCCTTGGTTGTTCCCAGTTAATAACTGCCTCCACCTTTGCAGGGTCCACTGAGATACCGTCTTTGTCGATCATATGCCCTAAGAATTGCACCTTTTCCATCCAGAATTCGCACTTGGAAAATTTCGCGTATAACGTTTCCCTTCTCAGTGTCTCCAGTACCTTGTTCAGATGATCGGCGTGCTCTCCTTCCGTCTTTGAATAAATCAAGATGTCATCGATGAAAACTACTACGAACTTGTCTAAGTACGGCTTCAGAACTCGGTTCATCAAGTCCATGAATGCTGCTGGCGCATTAGTCAAACCGAAAGACATCACCAAAAACTCGTAATGACCATATCTCGTCCGAAACGCAGTTTTGGGTACATCTTCCTTCCTTACTTTTAGCTGATGATATCCGGTTCTCAAATCTATCTTCGAGAAGTGTCTGGCTCCTTTCAGTTGATCGAACAAGTCGTCGATCCTTGGCAATGGATACTTATTCTTGATCGTTGATTTGTTCAATTCCCGGTAGTCGATGCAGAGCCTCATCGATCCGTCCTTCTTCTTGACAAACAAACCTGGGGCTCCCCACGGGGACACACTTGGCTGAATATACCCATTGTCCAGTAATTCCTGAAGTTGTATCAACAATTCCTTCATTTCCACTGGCGCCATACGATACGGAGCCTTCGAAATTGGTGCAGTCCCTGGCACTAAGTCTATTGCAAATTCAATTTCCCTGTCTGGCGGAAGACCGGGTAATTCACTTGGAAACACATCTGGAAACTCCCTTACTATCGGTATATTCTTAATTTCTACACCTTCTTTCTTTGTATCTACAATATAGGCTAAATAGCCTTCACATCCTTTCTTTAACAACTTTCTAGCCTGCATCATCGTAAGACAACAAGAACGTCTCAGCGATGTGCTACCATTAAACACTACCCTCGACCGATTAGGGGTCCGAAGGTTCACAGTTTTCTTCTGACAGTCAATCACTGCCGCATGGTCGTACAACCAGTCCATTCCCAATATTACGTCGAACTCTCCCAACCTTATTGGGATCAAATCCACGCAAAAATTATATCCCCTAATCTCAGCGCAACAATTACGAAGAATAAACTCTACTGGAATTACCTCATTATTCGCAATTTCTATACTCAAAGGATTTTCTAACCGTTCTTGGGGTAAATTTAACCGTTTAGCAAAATCTTCAGACACAAAGGAACGGGTAGCACCCGAATCAAATAATACGCAGGCATTTATATTATTGATTGGGATAATACCTGACACCACGTCCTTAGCAATCACTGCATCCTGGACGGTCATGTTGAAGGTTCGGGCAGGGGTTCGGTTTGGCGGAGTCGGCCCTCCAATTGCCAGTTTGCTGCCTCCTCCTCTGTTGCCGTTCCCACCACTGCTTCCTTTCTTCGGACAGTCTTTGATCTGATGCTCCACTGATCCACAAGAATAACATCCACGGTTCTTGTTAGGGTTTGTGCAGTTTGGTGCCATGTGCCCCTCCTGGCCACAATTGTAACAGATATTGCGCCCCTTCCAGCACTCTCCCTTGTGATTCTTCCCACATTTGGAACATGCTTCAACCCTCTTCTTAAATCCCCCTTGATTATTCCCCATCTGATTAGTGTTGGTGCTGCTGTTGTTGCCACCATCCCATTTCCTCTTTCCCGAATTGCTTCCACCGCTACTGCCACCGCCACGGTAGTCTCCTCCACTGTTCTTATTCTTCTTGTGTTGATTCAGGGCCTCAATCCCTCCTTCAGCGATAATGGCTTTTTCCAGTAGTGCACTAAAGGTTTCGATCTGAAGAACGGCTACCTTGTTATATATCCACGATTTCAGCCCTTGTTCGAACCTTTGCGCTTTCAGCTCTTCAGTACTTACTTGGAGCGGTGCAAAACGTGCAAGTTCGTTGAATTTGGCGGCGTACTGAGCCACCGTCATGTCTCCCTGCTTCAGTTCCAAGAATTTCACTACCATTTGTCTTTCCATGCTCTTTGGGAAGTAATTCCCGAAAAACAATTCCTTGAACTTGTCCCACGGTATCACCCCTTCGCCTGCCCGTTGTTGGTTAGCTTCCCACCAATAATTTGCTTCCCCTTTCATCATATAGGTGGCGAATGTTGTTTTCTGGTCATTCCCCACGCATGCGATAATGAAAGCCTTCTCCATTTCCTTCACCCAAGACTGGGCTTCAATCGGATCAGTCGTTCCCCTGAACTCGGGGGGTCCTACGCTTTTGAAGTCTTTGAAACTTGTTATGGGTGCTGCCGGTGGGTTGGAATTCACGGGTCCCGCATTTCCCCTTTCCATTCTCTCCAATATATCCGCTAACCGCTGCATGGGGTCCGTCGGACCTCCTCCATTGTTAACCGATCCCTCAGGTGTTGCTGGGGGTGGTACGTTGCGTCTGGGCGGCATTCTCTGCTAAACGTAAGAAAGCTTAATGTCATCATCTTATCATACTACGAGAATATCTATCATGAGTACTACAAGCAGACCACAAAGCGACACACTCTATTAGCTGCTTGTAATGAAATATAGCTTCTTCGTAAGGAATGTAAATACCTTTCACAACTATCTAGGATGCGTCTATCTAAGATCGCCCCAAAACTCTACATGAGTTTTATCTACTCGTATTCTCTATACGCTTCCTAAGGTTATAGCCTAAAGACCTCTCTCTAAAGGTTTATAACCTAAAGCTCTGATACCAACCTATGACGCCCCCAAATCCGGGTCACCCGAACCGCGGACCTGGTTCGTCACTATCTCATACCTGCATCATACTATTGATAACTTACAACGGAAATAAAGGAATATTTACATTGATATAACATAAATAATCTTGTCCCAAGTCTCGAAACCAAAACTTCTACAAAACGTAACTTAATACATAAGGGTAATTAAGTCTTAATACATCACAAAAGTCAATGAGTCTTAATACATAATCAAAACGATAATCTTAACGGTACAAAGCTAATCCATGGCTTTGCCTTTGCCTTTATCCATCCCTGAACTTTCACCACGAGCTCCACTAACTGAAATATTTTAAGGAAAGCAAGGGTGAGCAACAAATTTGCTCAGCAAGTATAATAACAATAATCGTGAATCATCAAATGAATACTTTATAGCTTACAAGAATCAAGAGAATAAAAGATAGCTCAAGAATCTGCATAATCTCAACGAATGATCTCATTAACACAATTGTAGGTCCTCTAAGGACCGAATGATTTCAAGGTTTCCAAATGGAGGAAATATTCTATACTGAGTGGTCATCATGACACTGAACTTTTACTAGAATCACCAGAAATTCATCCGATAATCCGACATACTAATACAATATGTGATCAGCCTAATGTACCCGGTGTTATGCATAACCCCTTTAACATACTGTTCGCGCGCGTGTCGGTATCCCGACATACATACTGTTTCCCCTGCTATGAGGGTTGTTCATCTCAGCTTTACATAGGAACCCAAACCAAACAATTTGATTGGATAGCTTTACTTAACAACAATGATGATTAAACATACGTCTAGCCGAAACAAGTGGCGTAAACTATTTCTTTAAACAGTTCATGAACGAAGAACTTAAACGTTTCACAGTCCAATAACAGATAATGAGTTCAAATACATAAGCTGTGAATATCAATAATTTATCTTTGATGTGGAGTAATTGACAATAATTAGTCCACTAAATAATTGAAAGTAATAACTCGATTTGAGTCACGAAACCTGCAACAATATACCTGTTTGCACAAAATAAAAAGTAGTGCATAAGGTTTAGAAACTTGCCCAACACAAGGGTTAGACAAGGGTTAAAGAAGAACTTGCAACAACATAAAATGATCGCTCAATCAATAATTAACTCGCACAATAGAACTTGCCCAAACACAAGTTTTAGACAAGGGTTAAGGAAACTTGCATAACATACACCTGTTTGCACGAAATAAAAAGAATAGTGCATAAGGTTTAGAAACTTGCCCAACACAAGGGTTAGACAAGGGATAGGAAACTTGCATAACATACACCTGTTTGCACGAAATAAAAAGAATAGTGCATAAGGTTTAGAAACTTGCCCAACACAAGGGTTAGACAAGGGATAGGAAACTTGCCTGAAGCGCTGCTACAATAATACAACACACGCTCCTTAATATCCTACACA
>CM068383.1:6716247-6807799 GCA_034770075.1 Aralia elata
GGATGGGGGCATCTTTATACAAAAAAATTCTTTCTTTTTCTCTTTAAACCTTTATTCCACTCACTAACGTTCTGTGGATAGTTTGGTTTATTTACATCATATTTAGACATATTTATCTATAATATCTAATTTTTAAAAATGAAAAGTTAGTACTCCCTCCTTTATCAAAGAAGAGTCTCAGTTTTAAAATTTACAAATAATAATAATAATATATTTTTATTCTATATTTATCTCTAAATTAATTATTGAGTCTTGAGTTTATAGTGGTGATATGATACTGGTAGTGTGATGAGAAATTTAAGAATATTATATTATTTTATATTACATCAAAAGAAACATGTCCTTTTTTATTTAAATAAAAATAAATGAGTAAATTTTGACGTACTAATAACTTACAAACATATTCACAATTAGTAAAGAATAACTAGATATTTTATCAAACTAACTGGAGTTTATAAACTCCGATCCTTGTTCTTAATTAAATAAATTATAATTATCTCTCTCATTTTTATTTCTTTTTCTTTCTTATCCCCTATTCTTTCTATCACATTAATTAGTAGTTATATAACGGAAGAGTGAGAACCAGAATTAATACCCCACTTAATTGGCTTTCCAATTTTGATTTGAGGGACCACCTGAGAGGGCTTTCTATCAAATTAGCTTAAAATGGAGCAAAAGAATAAAGGTGTTCTTCTTTACTGATGAACACACATGTTAATGTGATGGGGGCCGGCATCTTTAATTATACCAACATTTTTCTTTCTTTTCTCTTTAAACCTTTACACCACTCCACTCCCCAATGTTCTGTGGATAGTTTGTTTTCTTGAATCAACTCTTATGAGCTTTATCTTATGCTAGTCATATTTATTTGTAATTTATAATATTAAAACTAAAAGTTAGTATTCCCTCCTTTATTCAAAAATGAGTCCCACTTTTAAATTTTACAAATTTAAAGAATATATTTTATATTCCTAAATTAATTACTGAGGCTTGAGTTTATTAATTATTAGTGATAATATGATGCTGAAATTATAATTAGAAATTTGAGAATATTGTGTCATTTTATATTATATAAAAAAATAATACATTTTTTATGATCTCCATTATTCTGAGTAGATTGGCACCAAGTCACTAACCGACTCTTCCTCCATTACTTAGACATCTTTGTAGTTGAAAGATCTTGTGTAGTCAATTATAGCCACAATCCCCAAATACCTCCAAACTTTAATAGGTACATTGTATGGTCTCATATTCGTATCTAATTATATAATAATAGTACAAATCATACTTATAATTTTATTGTTGTTTGAATATATGTTACACGAATTATTCACCTGTCCCTAAAATATTTGTATCTAACGCTTGATACTCAACAAAAATATTAGTGTTGGACATTTCATTTTAAAGTATAAAATTGACAAAATTAAGAATACCTGTGTCGAACTCTTCGAGATATTGCCATCCAAGTTCGTGGAACATAGGTTCAAATACAATAAACATAGAGCACACTATATACAAATCTGCAGATGGGTAGTAAGCTCTATACCTCTTTACTTTGCTCCCATGTTGCCATTGAGGTGTTGCACGAATGCTCTCTAGTGTAATTACTCCCACTGGATTGTTGATGCTCTTTTACAAGAGGAATGTGTAAGCCAATCAAACAAACAACAGAAGAAGAAAAATACAGTAACTATGATATTTGATATAATGAGTCACCATGGCTATTTACTAAGATCAAGTTTATCAAGCAATTAATTTTATATTCTAATATTAACCCGAGTAAATGAAAAGTGAAATAAATACATTCTGTACAATGGCACAAAAGAAAATGATACGTATTGCAGCTTTACATGTCGACATTTTTTTATTACGAGTTACGTGAATAAATCTAATTAGTAATACTTTTAAAAAATATTTGATATATTGGGTCAATTTATAATGTTATTCAATTCTATAAATTAATATACGTCATAATCGTAATTCGATTGAAATCGTAATATATAACAAAAATCATGCCACAAATCAGTAATTGGAATGAAAAGTAAAGAATAGTCCAGATTCCTATAGCAATTAGGATTTATGTAGAGTCCATAAAGAATTTATATCCTATTTATAGAGATCATAATGTAGCAGTTACAATCCAATTAGAACTCGAAAAGTATTCCAAATACAGTTTTAAATATGTATCTTAGCACATGGTACTAGATACCTTCCTCTTAATTCTCTTCTAAATGGGATTCTAAAACTTATAACAATCGACTTATATATAATGGCACTATTTGGGTAAATATATTTCTAACAGTATGTCTGCAAGAGAAGTGGGGTGGTACAAATTTTAAAAGAAGAAGTATACATACAGTAGAATTTATACAAATTAATACTTGATAAATTAATAATTTTTTTAAAATAATATTTTTTTCTCAGTCCTGAATAAATTAATAATTTCGATAAAATAATAAAATAATAATTTTTAAAAAGACCCTTATATAAATATATGGTCCCATCAAAATTATAAATTAATAATTCTTTTAAATTACAAATATATCTAGGGTAATCTTGTAAAATATGATTCTATTCTCGTTTGTTTTGTCTTGAAATTCAAATCTAATTGAATTTCATCCTTAATTTTTCTCATTGCATCCAAAAGTTTAGGTGTTGCGTTCTCGAATTGTAATAAAAACTTTATCATCATACATGGAATGTATTAAATTCTTGTACAATGAACATATATATACAAATTAATTAAACTTAATGTGAATATAATTTTTTTGAAATAAAATGTGAATGTAATTTGAAAAGTGGATACAATGAACATTATTTAAGAAATAATTAATATCACTTACAATGAATTCTATTATTACATTAATTTAATAAGTATGATACATTGCATCAAAAAAGTATGATATTAAACATTAATAAAATGCAATAATTTTAATGTAATTAAATTTATATTCACCCAATAGAAAAACACTCTTTAAATTAATAAATTATTAATTTATCGATTAAACAATAACTCTCTAAATTAATGAAAAAATTCAGTCCTAACAGTATTAATTTATAGAGTAACTACTGTATATAGAGGCTACAAATCTCTTTATTTTTTTGACAATGTCTTGGGGCAACCTACCATTACTAGAAGAACTACTGACCCTCATCTTCCAACACCTCATAGAATTGCCTGATTTCACCTGTTGGGAGAGAATCGAGGAGCTCGAGCATCACGTGCGCGTACACAAGGCACTTACACACATGTTTGGAACCCAACTTGACCTAAAAACTTAAGTCATTAGGTCTTGGGTCCATTTATGTATATTAATCCTTCACTTTTTATTATTTATTCGATATGAGACTCCAACTCACTTGTGATATCCTAACAATCCCCTCCCCCCTCACAAGTGAGTTCATCACATCAAGAGCTCACCCTCACTTGAACGCTTTTCTTCAATCACTGCACACCAATTCTTAGCTAACTATTCTAGGTCTTTTTTCTCCATCGAGTTAACTTCCATCAAAAATTGAACATTTTCTCTTTAATCACCGCGGATTACCAATTCTCGGCTAACCACTCTCAGAACCAATTCTCGACTAAACCCATCGAGAATTTAACATCACCATTGAGAGAATCTTAAGGGAATTACCTAACCATTCATCGAGAATTCACCACTATCGCATATCTTTTGAAAAGGATGTTCGAAATTAATTTTCAAATCACCATCACGTGTCTTTGAAGAGGTTTATCAAGCCGAGATCAATCTTCTATATCTCTGATACTAGTTGTTCAATTCTACTACAAGTGATATCAGAGCCCATAGTTCGATGGGCCCAAGTATCAGGTTGACACTCCAGGGTAAAACATTCGCAGGTCGTGTGTTACCCAGTCCTCGCGGTGGAGCAAATAGAGTTGAGTCGGGTGGAGCACGAGGGGAGATCACTCACATGTTTGTCACTACGCAATAAAGTATGATTTGAGTCGAATGGAGCGAGGCTCAAGATGGCTCTAGGAAAGCTGCTCAGAGTAAATGGTTCACAAGGAGCAAGGTTGTACTCCCACATTTATCTCTGGCATGATGGAGTAATATTAGAGTCGAACAGAACTCTTGAAGGGACTCAAAGAAGGTATGCTCAATGGTGACTACTCTAGTGTGATACTTGTGATGTGCATATATTCAATTAAAAGGTAGAGATTGTTGGGATATTTCACATGAATTACACATCAGATAAATTCAAGAGTGTAGATGGGTTAATAAGTATGGTGGAGTCTCAACCTAATAGGTTAACCTTTTATGTAAAGAGGTAATCCAATATGCTTATTGGACTAGTCTACACAGGTGTGTGTTATGTTGATGATGATTGATGTGTGATGGATAGTTCAATTCCGCTACATCATCAATGTCGGAAGGAGTCCCTTGCTAATGTTTAGGAGTAAAGAACACAAAACATACTACTTTTCGGTACTACTTTTTTACATGGTAAAAATAGTGGAGGCATGACTAAAATTGCCTTACCCAATGATGTTTTCATTAGGAATTGTATGATGGCTTATTCTTCTTATCAAGGATGGTTGTTTTATATAACAGGTTCGTAACAAAACAACCATACCTTGATGAGCACACTTGTAATGTCTAGCTCAATACCTATAATACAGAAGTGCGTCTCCATTGTGTCCATATCTATAACCCCATGTCAAGGGTGCTTGTCCAACTTCTAATGCTACCTTTTTTGTCTCCGGACTTTTCATTACCAGATCAAACTCATCACATCAAGCAGCCCTGCAAACCCTAATTGCATCATCTTTATCATGCGAAAAAGATCATATTACAACAAATCTCCTGTCCTCACCTTCTTTAAACTAGGAGAGACTAAGCAGAATGTTTTGAGAAAACTTAATCTTCATACTCGTTTGAGGACATGATTTTCTACCGTGGTCAATTTTGCACCATTGATAAAGAAGGTGTGCTTTTTGTATACGATAACATTACCAACAAAAATAACAGTAGCATTAACATGTGGCTATGATGGCTATGACAATGGTATTGCATGAAGAATGAGAAGGTTGTCGAAATAATAGCTACAAGTACTACCTCATTAAACCGCCACTTCCGCTTAGTGAAATCAAAGACGGGAGAACTATTGATGGTCGAGAGAGAATTAGAGTTATAAACTAGAAGAAACATGTCTTTTCGCATTTTCAAGTTGAATTGGAGTAGAAAAGAGTGGGAAGAGGTGGTAAGTGGTTTTGAAAGTGATCATCATCAAGCCCTCTCACTACATTAAAAGAGGTCATAGTCGACGGAGCTATTGTCGACGGCCTAAATGCCGTCAGGAATGACCTCAATGGCGACGACAGTCGTGAATGATTGTCATCGCCAATGAGTCCCTCATCCCCGCCCGCATTCCTTTTTTCTCTTCGCGTGCAATAAAGTTCAAGGTTGACGAGATTATGTCATTGGCGATGGGCATTGCCGTTGAGATTGACCTCATTCTCGATGGGCATAATCTCGACGTCACTGTCGTCGAGAATGAGTCTTTATATAACTTTCAGTTTAATTTTTCCTTTTCTGTTTTTTTTTCTTTCCCGCATGCGTTTTACTTTCCTTCTTCCTCGTCGTCGTTGTGGGCTTGTCTTCCCCGTCGTCGTCCCTCTCTTCCACCGTCAGAATCAACTCCTATTTGTCTCTCTCAAGCTAGGTATGTTTAATTTTCCCAATTATAATTTCCCCCCAATTTTGCCCTAATTCTATCTTCTGCTAATTTTCTCCTACTAGTTTAATTAGTTAAGTTAAGTATGGGTTTGTAATTTCCCCCCAATTTTGGCAGTAATGGATTTGTAATTTTTCATTTATATTGATTTTCTCCTACTAGTTTAGCTAAGCTGATACTTGCTTACTTGTTCTCTGACAACCTTTGATTAGATAATACATTAGGAATCCTCTAAAAGTATTTAGCATCATAAACTTTATGTTTGTATACTTTGTTGATTCACTGCTCTCTTTTTTTCCCTTTAGAAAATGATAAATTTATTTTATGAAGGAAAGGAAGAGGACTTTTCTGCATATTGTTTAAGCAAAATCAGAGAATAGTAAGAAGAGACGAGATAGAAAATCTAATTCTGCATTGCTTCTAGTCTTTGTGTAGGGGTACGTAGTCCCCTTATCATTTTTATGGGATATTATATGTTTCTAGTCGACTAGTCTTTGCGTTTCTTTATAGAATATGGTGATTTTGAATTACTATTAATATATAGTCTTGGTATGCTTTGTTTCTTCTCTCAGTTATTGCTTGGTTGGTTGAAATACTCTTTCTTTTACCTATCCTTTTTTTGTGGGAAGAAAAAGGGGATCGGGGGGCTATTGTTTGATCCTCTGTTACTTGATGTTGAGGACTTCTTATGTTTTGAGTGTCTCAAATGTTTATTTACACTCTGTTTCCATTATTGAATTTCACATGTACTTAAGGTACTTGGTTAAAGTTAACATCTACTCAATTTCATGTTTAATCCTTTATATTCCCCACCATGCTTACTTCTGAGTTTTCTTTTGTTTTCTACCCATTTTAAAACTCACACCGTGTAATGAGGAATAGGTCTATCATTTGAGTTCCTTTCTCCTGTCATTTCCTAGAGTTTTGTAGAAGTTATATGTTCATGTTTACTAACAATATTTTTTTTTGTTAGTTTTCAAGGTGTAGTTGCCTTCATGTTGTAGGTAGTCTAGTCTGCCCATGATTCCATTCTTAGCTTTTATCTTCCTTTATTAGATATGCTTCTTGTAAATGATCATTCAACATATGTTACATTATGGTATGTTTAAATCAACCCTCAGTGGGCATGTGAATGTGTGGATCAAGGATTTTTTTGCTCATCTATTTGGATTATGGAATGCATTTAATCAACTTAATTAATATACATACATGCATGCGGAGAGCATATATGCATGTTGCTCCGTAATGGTTCACTTTGTTATATGTTGTCCTCTACTGCTTCTGGCATTTACTAACCTTCTTTTGTAACTTCTGTTCAGTTTGTCTACTGTATTTGTTGTAACAGTTCAGCTTAAAAAGCTCAACCAGTTAGTCCATGTTCAATTAAAGCAAACTTATATATATAGTGCATATTCTAGCGTGTAACATTTTCTTTTTCACAGAATCTTGTGTGGCTTCACCTTGATTATTCATCCGTCTTCATACGGACTCGAATTAAGCTTGAATTGTAAGCAAAAGTAATATATATATATATATATATATATATATATATATATATATATATATCAATTGAGCTATAGATAGTTTATTTTGATGATCCTTTGTTTGCTAACAAATAGTAGAAAAATCCATATGAAATCTACAAATTTTGAGTTAGGTAAATATTACCAAGCCAGGTGTTTCAGTCAGCTTTGTGTTGACCTCGATAATCTCTCCTGAGATTGGGGAATTAATATCACTGCTGGCTTTAACACTTTTCACATTTCCAAACCATGTGCCTTGTGTAATTGAGGCACCAGGTTTTGGCAACTCTACAAACAACATTTCTCCCAGATGGTCCTATATATATATATAGTTTTATGATGTTCAAATATTTCAAATGGTATTATTAAAGTAGAAAGGATGTTCATACAATTCTTTTTGCTAGATTAGATGTCTTCTACTTCTAGTCACTTCATTTTACATGAGTATTCCTTTTCAATATGCCATTTTTTATTAAATTTTATGTATGTGTTGTTGTTTATATAAATAATCTTTGTGCCATTTTGTTTGTTCTAGAAAAAAAGTCCAATTTCATATGTGCATATTTTCATATAGTGTAGGAAGCTTAGAAACCCATTTGAGATTCACTTAGAAACCCATCTCGAATAGTCCCCGTTTTGGGACTGTTCTTGTATGTTTTGATCTCACTTAGGTCGGTGTTAACGACTTGAGCACGTCTTTATGTTTTGAGAATTTTCGGTTAGTATATATCTCTTGATGTTCTTCGAGTGCATATTTAGACTACGATGTGTTAGTATATTTCATGTACTTAAAAACCATAGGGAGGTGTTGTCAAAATTTCTTGAAAACTTAAAAATGTGTTCAAGTTGTTGGCATCAATGGGGCGACACATCCGGGAATGGGATAGAAGCTTGACCCGTTAGAGTGGGAGCTGGAGTTGGGAAACTCATATGCATGCATATACCCTCTGACTTGATTGTATTTTGATTTGCTATATATATATATATATATATATATATATATATATATATATATATATATATAGCAGCCCATTGTTCAAGATATCTATTGATCGAAGTTAGATGGAACGTAGGGTAGCTACTGATAAGAGTGGGCATAGCTCTGAGTACCATAGTTGGGTTGAAGAGTTTTTCAATTTTACATTTGAGCAAGTCAGTGGCGATGAGATCAGATGTCCTTGTAAGAGATGTATGAATGAAGTGTGGAAGGAAAGAAGTGATGTCATGTGCGACCTATTAGCGTATGGGTTCAAGCAGGGCTATAGTACATTGATCTATCATGGAAAAACCTGGTTAGATGAACATGAATCTGAACTGGACAAAATAGATAACAAAACCTATGGTTGTACTAACACGATAGTCGAAGCTACTGGTTCATTCTTCTAGTGGAATACAAACAGGGATGACGGTAACATTGAGCAAGAGCCAAATGACGGGGCTAAGGGTTTCTGTCAATTATTACATGAATCAGCAATGTCACTGCATGACAGACACGAAAAGCACACCGTCTTATCCGCAGTGACTAAATTTTTACACATTACAACTTACAGGACTCGATTTGAAGTTTCAGTGGCCGAGTTATCCGCTCGTTTGCTTAACTTGTATAAAGAACACTTAGAAAAATTTAGAAAAAGTAGACTGAAACGGGCCTCAAGCGTCAAAACGATGCAAAACCATAGGTGAAGCACCTTTTAGATATTTGGAACATGTTAGAACTTATGAAACTTGGTTCGGTGTTCCGGTGGTCGAATTATCCACTCATTTGCCTAACTTGTATGAAGAACACTTAGAAAAATTTAGGAAAATAATGCCAAAACAGGCCCTGGGCGTTGAAACGACGTGAAACTATAGGCGAAACACCTCTTAGATATTTGGAACACGTTACAACTTGCGAGACTCGATTCGGAGTTCCGGTAGCCGAGTTGTTGAGTTGTACGTACAGTGATTACATTTTGTATCTAGTTATATCTTATAGTTTATGTAATTATGTTGTGTATATATTTGATGGTTAATTATATATATTTGATAGATATTGGTATGCGTTAGTGAATAATTATTTGTTATTTTTAGTTCACAACAGGTACAATTATGTATCATGTAAAACGGTCATAGTCATTGTCGATGGCCTATCCGTCACCAATGACTCGCTCAATTTAAAAAAGTAAAACCTATTACTGATCGGGACAGAAGTCATTGGCGACAAACAGTCTGTCAAGAATGACCTGTTTATTAATAAAATAAATCAGTAATTAGCGACGGACGGTCCCGTCACCAATAAGGCATTGGCGACGGACGTAGCGAGGATAGTCTGTCGCCAATGACATTAATACCGATGGCAGTCAACGGAAGAACGGGGCGACAACACATGCGGCGACGGGATTGCCGACGGACATGCTCGTCGCCAATGACCTCATTGCCGACGGCACATGGGTCATTGGCGATGGGTATGTCCGTCAGCAATGACCACTTTTTTTGTAGTGTCTTCTTGGCATGGAACGACTCAATGTTTATTTTAATTGAAGAAAAAGAGCTGAAACCTAATTACATCCACTTTTTTAATAAGTCTTGGAGAGCTTGTGACACCCCCAAATTCAGGTATCAATACCTCGAATCTGGTACTCACGATAAAGTATATCCAAACACCTCTAAACAACACAAATAAGCTAATACAGAATAAATAAACATATGTTGTTTATTACAAAAGGTTTACTATGATCCCAAAGTCTGTAACCTTAAATAAATACATCGCAGAATACAATAATAATATAAAACGATTCCACGAATTACATAACGGGATAGTACATATAACTATTCCTTAAGCTTTTCTTTGCCTTTGTCCGCTTTGGAACTCTCCGGCTTAACTGCAATAGGTTCATAATATAGCAAGGGTGAGCAACTACTTTGCTCAACAAGTTTAAAATGAATAAATAAGATATATCATGAATGAATGAGAATAATAATCGCATAGTTCAACAATTTAAGAACATTGAAGAAATAGCTGACAATATAATCAAAGTTCAAATAAAATAATGAATATTGATTATTTACTGCTAAGTGGTCCAATAGACCATGAACTTTTTGGCCAAAGGATCGGTCATTCAACTGACCCTTTTAAACGCATGGCCCATCTGTAGTACTTGAGGGGATCAGCCTCTCGTACCCTATGTATATGCATAACATTTAGCTCTGACTGCATCGAATAACCGACACATTAAAATCCCCTAATAAGGGTTGCTCTCTCAGTCCAAGAATCCATACCAACAATCAGTTTAGATAGTTTTTAAAATAATAACCTGTACATGTCTAGTCGAAACAAATGGCGTAGACTATTTCCTTAAACAGTTCATGAATGAAGAACTTAAACGTTTCTCAGTTCAACGACAGATCATGAATTCAAATGCACAAGGTGCGAATATCAATAATTATCTTTGATGTGGAGTAATTGACAATAATTAGTCCACTAATATGGTTTGAAAGTAATAACTCCATTTGAGTCATGAAACTTGCAACAATATACAACATTTATCTTGCTCAAATAAAAATAGTTGAGTAAGGAACTTGCACTAATATAGAATGATTGCTCAATCAATAAATAACTCGCACAATAAATAAAAGTTGTACGGTTGAGGAAATTGGCTCAATAAATAAATTGAGTAAGGTAAGTGAGCTTTCCCAACACAAGGGTTAGAGAAGGAACTTGCCTGATGCATCTGCTATAATATTACAATACACGCTCCTTAATATCCTACATAATTAAGTACATATTCACATAATAATTAGTCACATACTGGATACCAAATTATAGTTTATACAACTCTGTAAGGTTTCATTAAAATTGTCATAATGATTAGTCACATAAGGACTGGGTTCAAAACAGACATAACATCATTAAAACACATTGATTGCCACTACGACTACCAGGTTATTCAATTTACGCCTTAAGACAACACCACTTTGGTTGACACTTAATATACAATTAAGCAATTAAGGCTTAAAAAGATATAAATAACTAACTTGTCTAATCATTTTGTACAAAAATATAAGTTTTGGACCCGCTCAAAAAATTTACTAGGTCTGACCTGAGCCTGACACGGCACTAGCACTGCGACGCCAGATTTATTACTAGAAACCGCGCTGCGGCGTCAGTCTGGCCTGGTCCTGACCCGGTGCTCGCACTGCGGCTCCAAGCTCCTTACTAAACCCACGTTGCGGCGCCGCTCTCGCGTCCCGTCTCTGCCATGTGGCATCGCTGCGGCGCCAAACTCAATACTTGGAAGTGGGGCTACGGTGCCAGTCCCGTTCTTTTCCTATTTTGCCCTTCGCGGTGGCGGCATCTGTAAGTCTTATGAATGGCGCTGCGACACCATTCATCAGTTGCCGGATTCTAGGTTTAATCCCAGTTCGCGATCCCAACCTCCGGTCATTCCAACCTTCATATCTCCTCCTATGCACATGCAAATTGGTCCATTTTGGACTCTATGGACTCCTAATTCATGGGGCTACAACATATTAAAAATGCAGAGCTACCCATTAAAATTAACATGGCCAAATCTTAAGCCAAAGTACAAAGTTATGCTCTGTTTTTTGAGTCTTGACAAGTTTTACAAAAATCATTACTACGAACTCGTTTTAATTCCTTTTTACTCCATTCCAACTGGGTTAGTTTCGTAACCCATGGAACTACCATACTATAACAACAAACAAAATTAACAAACACGAAATCATGACTTTACAATCCTCTAAAAGTCCAAATAGTCCAAGTTTATGTCTAAAATCTATTGTTCTTCCTCCATTAAGCAAAGGTACATATTTGTTCCATTTTTGTTCCACTTTGATATTATTAATGTCTTACATAACCTCTTAACAACATTTACAAATAATCATAACAAACAAAAACATCAAGAATCGCCTTAAATCCGACCCACAAGCTTAAGAGCTTAAAACTAAGAAAAACTTGAAAAACTTAACAACAATTCGAATGGAATGGGTTTTGGTTGGCGTTTTACCTCTGTAAATCCTTCTTGATGCTAAGGAGGCTAGGCTTGGTTTCAAGAGTTTTTCCTTGCTTCTCTTCTTCCCCCACTCGCACCTTCTTTCTTCTTCTTCTCCGGCAACTCTCTTCTTCCTCCTCCTTCCTTCCGATGGCCTACAACTCTCAGCTCTTTCTTTCTCTCTCTCTCTCTCTCTAGCAGCTGAACCAGACAAGGAATGGAAGAGGAGGTATGGAGGCCTGCAAATGGGGCTTCGGGAGGGATGAAATGGTTGGAGCACTTGGTTGCTCAATACATTTGTCCAACAAATGCAAGGCTTGCCGAGAACTCCCTCAACTCTCTCATTTGATTGGTCTAAAATGGTTGGTTGGTTCTCTCTTGGAGTAACATGCAAAAATAAATACACAAATACACCAAATATATATCCAAAAACTCTCACTTTTGTACCCAATTTACTCAATAACTCTACTCATAATTAAAATGGGTATTACCATAAATATTGGGATGGGTAAAAATAATTATTATGAGATTTGTCCAAATATTCGGAACACTCATATAATACACTTCGGATATAAATTAAATCACTAACGAGCTCAAATAAATATTCTAGCGCTTGAAAAAATTATCTCATCACATACACGCTCCAACGAAATTTTTAGAAATCGAAAAAGACAAAAAATATTATGACGTGAATAGTGCTTCGGGAAACGTGCCCCGTGAATAGTGATTTAGCGACGCTACGCGAAATCAATTATTCACTTAAACAAAACTATAACACGTAAAATTTCATGCATTCACTTAACCCAGGTTGTCGCACAACCTTTAAACACGTAACACAAAATAATGTTACTAAAATATAATATATTCATTAATATTCAAAAATTCGAATTACTAGGTAAATCCAGAATTCCCGATCGTTACAGAACTAAACTACTTTAGATGGATCCTCAAGTTATGGAGACTTTAAATTATAAACAAAATTTTGGTTTTAGTTTGAGCAAGCATTGGAGTGCTCAAATTATTAATTATGGGTGTATGACTTGGGAAATCATACAATTGAATGGTTCAATCCAACTTCCCAACTTATGCAGGAAAAACCCAGTTTTGTCAGATGGTTTATACCTGCTACCTTATGACCGATCAGACAATGGTAAGGTGGCTCTTTTGGTGTTTATGTAGAGCTATAAATGAACGGGAATATTGGCAAACAAAGATTGGCTCAGTTCATTAAAACTTGACTTGACTCGAGTTCATCTATCGAGTCGAGCTCGAACGAGCGATCGTGATATTTTAGTTAAACAAGTCAAGCTCATTCAAATCATCTAAGTTTGGCTCGAACTCTCTTAAACTCATCTCATTTAATATTTAATTAATTTTTTATATTATATATATGTACATATAAATACATAAATAATTTAATAATTATTTAAATTTGGTTTAGCTCGACTAAAGCTCGACTCGACAATAAGAATAAAATGGTACCGTCGGAGCAATAAGTATCGCTACAACAACAACAAAAATATCCTCAAATGTATATTTGCTCTAGTAATATCAATTTTGTACGAGTAATATCAACAAAATAAAACTTCTAATTTACTCGGATATTAAAATTAAATTTATTTATGATAGGATATTAAAATTAAACTTTGAATCATACATGTTAGGATATAATATCTCAACTAGGCCCTATAGGCCCAAATATTTTATATGGACATGACCCAAAACTAAGGGAAAGGTTCTAGACCAAGCCCAAACAACTCTCTTTAAATACAACGATAGATAACTACAAGGCTAAGATAAGCTTTCACTGGAATATAATGCAGAACCGGCCTTGGGCCAGGGCTACAGCCTAAGGCCCACAGCTGAGGGGGGCCCAAAATTTTGGCTGCCACTTTTGATTCCCATGTGCTTACTTTCACTTTTCTTTTTCTTTTACCTTTCATCTCCCTAACTTTTTTCTTTTTCTATTTCTTTATCTTCCAATATTTGTCTTAAGCATAGAAAAGAATAAAAGTACTCCACCCACCCCCACTTCCCATTCCATCTTCTCGGCAGAAGAGAGGGAGATAATTTATTAAATATAAGCCTTTCACTTCTCTCATTTCTCTCTCTTACATATATCAAATCTAACAAAGGCTTTCATTTTTCTCTCTCATAAATTATGCTTGCTGAAAAAGAGAAAATAAAGGGGAACTCAATTCAGAGAACAAAAGAAATATGGAACAAAATATTCACTTATTCAGTTATCAATTGTTATTCAGGTAAGTGTTTCTTTAATATGTTCTGATATGTAGAGTTAATTATTTATGTATAACACCATACTTTCAATTATACCAAAAATTATTAATATTGAGGATTTATTGTATTTCTTAGGTAATGAAAAATTATTAATTTGAACTTTGAAGGTAATTTCTGAATTTTTAGGTTTTGGGGATTTTCAATTTGAATAAGTCACAATGGAAAGTCAAGAAAGCAAAAGAGAAAAAACTAGTATCTGATTTGGGGAAAAATAGAAGTCATGACTCATTAGCAGCAAGAAGAGGTGATTTTTGTTTATCATCAACCCTTAGATTTCATTAAATAAACTTTGATTGAAAGGTAATTTATGTATTATGTATTAATATATATGCTTAAAAATCAAATGAACTTAAAACAATTAATGTCTTGTATAGTATATATTGCCATGAAATCTGTTTTTATTTATTTATTAAAACTTTTTCTTATTTATTATTTGATTCAACGGAAAACTTGGTTAGGATTCTTGTTCTTTATAATTAGAAGTTTCAAGTGGAAGAAAATATGCTCAAAATTCAGGTTTTATTGTTCTTTAGTTTTATTGTTTTTTATTGTGATGTGTTTATTATAAAAATTAAAAAAATATTTTATAAGAAACAACTTTCCGGAAATCTCAAGAGACAAAGAAAAAAAAGAAGAAGAAATTGCTCAAAGTTTAAGAGGATCTTTGAATAAATATTTTGTTAAACAAACTAATACTTCACTTGAAAATTTAGACGAAGATTTACCAAATGAATATGAACACCAATTCAATTGGAAGAATTAGTAGAAAATGAGAATGTTATGAATGAAGAAATTGGTGATCTAGATGAAAATGAAAATAGTGATGAACCTTTCCTTGATGAAAATAAAAATATTGATGAACCTTGCCATGAAAATGAAAGTCCCGAAACAAGATTTGATTTGAACATTTATGATCCACAAGTTTTGTAAGACCCCGACTTTATGAAATAAAAGTTTATTATTTTTTTTATGATTATTGTCTAAATAGTAAAGTGCTTAAATGATATAATGTGATAGTTAAGGGTGTTATATACAAATTACCTGATATACAGTATGTCGGAGAATATTCTTTTTGTCAGGAAATATTCTTTCTGTCGGGGAATATTATATTCGGTACCGTATGACGGCGCTGAAATAACAAAATATTAGTGGGCCCCACAATGACTAATTCTCAACGATGGTGGGCCCCATGGCGACTAATTGTCGGATACTGAAAACGACAGTATTTTGTCAACAGTATTATCACTTGCAACTGTTGAAATGCTCAGTAATAAAAAGAATAGTAAAACGCGTTATTCCACAGTAGTATGCGGTATTTCACAGGCACACGGTGTTGCACAGTATTTTATATTATTGATTCAATAATTGATAAAGTAGTTATTGCATAGTATTTTGATTCAATAATTGTTACAGTAGCATCTGCATAATACTTTTTATTATTTGTTATGACACTGTAACTCATATTATTTGATATGATATTTTAGCATTATTGACAATGTCTAAAAATTCTGTCAAGAAAAAAGGTTATTTAATTGTGCGCCGTTTATACGGAAGGCCCTTTTTTTCCTGGAAAATGATCAGGCTGTCAATATTATAAGTCTATAATATTAATGGTGAATAATTATTGAAAGTTTAAAATAGTGTTGATTAAATATACGTGAAGCGTTTGTTGTAAGTTATCTTATATTTCTGTGGGATCCACACTTAATTCCGTGTGACCCACAACTATTTGATCGGTGGGACCCATAATTTATTTTTCTTGAAATAATTTCTTCAGATTTTATTTTTTCATGGGACCCACATGTCATTCAATAGTGACTTAGCGTCAGTAAATAGTTAATTCAGTTTTTATTTTACCTTAGGGTTAAAAACCTAAGAGAAAACATATTCTAAAAATATACTAAGGTATAAAGTATATTAAAAGAATATGCCAAGGGTATAAGTGTAATAAACCAAGAAAAGTTGGAGAAAAGACTAAAATGCCCTCACCTTGATTTTCCTATAAATAGGAAGGGTTATCTTAAGAAAAATTCACAACTTCCTTGCTTATACTTCCTCTCTCTCTCTAAATTTCTTAAGTTCTTTTAATGTGCTAGGTTATTTTGAGTATTTGTGAGAATACTAGTATTGTTCAAGTTAGTAAAATTCATAGAAAGCAACATCCAGTCACTTGTTAACTAAGGTAGGGGATATTATTTATTTCATACTCGTATATAATATAATTGGTTTCATGTTCGTAAGTGATATTATTTTACTTTATACTCATAAGGGTTGTTATTCATTCCGTATTAATTTGTGGGGATAACCTGTCCGTGCGGATTGACGCATGCCTGGTGAATATCCTTTTGTATTCATTCCTTATTACTCTGTAGAAATAACCTGTATGTACAGAGTGTCGTACCTGGTGAATATCCCTTTGAATTTATTCCTTATTAATCTTTGGGTGTAACCTGTCCGTGCGGATTGACGCATGCCTAGTGAATAACCCTTCGTATTCATTACTTATTAATCTTTTGTGGAAATAATCTGTCTATGCGAATTAGTGCATGACGAGTGAAAATCCATTTGTAATTTCGTATATTCTTTTATACTCGTATAAAGTATCATTTCTTTTGTACTCTTTAAGGGATATCTTTTTCTTTCACATTTCTCCATTTATGATAAGAAATCTATGATCTTATTTTTAAATGGTGAAAATCCCTAAAAATTTGTAGAATATCCTTAATAGTTTGTGCTTCATCTAATATCTTTTCACCTGAATCTTTCTATTTCGTTTGATACGATATAGTTGAATCGCGAATTTTATTCTTGAATATCATTCTTGAATTTGACTCCACAATTTGGTCATCATGTTGGCAATTTGGTCAACTTTCGACACTGGATAAATTAAATTATAAATCTTTATCATTCATTCTTATTCTTGATCTCACTGTATTCATTTTATATCATTGTCATCGTCCTCATATTTAAATTGTGGTGATAGTTCTCTTTGGCCCGTAGTGCAAAGATGAACTGGTGTGACATGATTTTGACCAAACTGTGTATTGGTATAATCATGACTTTTGGTGTTACAAATAAAGGCTTATGGTAAAAGTTCTCTTGGCCCGTAGTGCAAAGATGAACTGGCGTTTGGCATGATCATGACCGGTGGTGTTACAAATAAATATCTTTGGCACGTAGTGTAAAGAGAGACTGTTGAATATAAACTATTAATTTGGATGTTCATAAACAGGAACTGTTGATTGGTGTTACATGGATAAAATATTGGTGGTGATCCTTTAACTTATAGAAGATGGTAGATATTATAATCTACTTGACTCTTCTAATGGATTGTTCGTTCCGCTGCAGTTGTTATTATTAAACAATTATAATATCTGTAAATCTCTGATTTATTTCTGTTGAAGGCTAAAGATAATTTTATTCTTCATTATCTTAGTCATGATATTTCCTACTGGGCTATTTGTGCTCACCCTTTTCCTTTTTGTTCCATTGTTCTCCTCAGGAAAAGAGAGTGTAGCGGGGACTAACTGGGGAATGGAGTGATGGTCCGAGACAATAGAAGTATCTCAATACATTAGTATTAGTGTGACAATAAGTGTATTGAGAATTTAAGATGTATTTGTATTGTGTTGTCGTATTTTGCACAACACTTATTAGTTGTAAATGAAAAAATTCGTATTTGTATTTGTATTTTGTGGAATATTATTGGCGACTCAAAATGGGTTGTATGAACCTATTTTGGGGGCGTCACAAGTTTGGGATAATCTTGATGCAAAAATGAGAGATTTACTTGCAGAAAAAGGTCTCCTAAGAGAAACTAATCTCAAATTCCCCATGGACGAACACAATAGACATTTTTCTTCAAATTATTATCTTCGTACGTTACCAAATGGGAAAACTAAGGATCGAAAATGGCTAGTGTACTCAAAGGATTTGGATAAAGTGTTTTGTTTCTGTCGTAAGCTGTTTAAAACAATGAATTCTAGAAGTCAGTTAACTAGTGAAGGAATTAGAGATTAGAAACATCTTGGTCAGAAGCTTAAACAACATGAAAGCAATATTGAACACCTCACTAACTTAGGGTATTGTGTTGAATTGCAAATCAAATTGAAAACAAATCAAACAATTGATACCGAATTACAAGAGCTAATCAAGAAAGATACACTACACTCAAAAAATGTTATTGTCAGAATCATCGTTGTTGTGAAATGTTTTGCTATACATAATTTGGCTTTTCGTGAAACAAATGAAAAAATTTCTGAAGATGGTAATATTGGTAACTTTTTAGGCCTACTTGAAATGATTGTAGAGTTTGATCCAGTAATGCAACATCATTTTCGACTCATTCAAGATAAAAAAATTCATTATCATTATCTTAGCCATAAAATTCAAAATGAGTTGATAGCTATTTTAGAATCAACTGTTAAACATGCAATCATTGAAAAAATAAAAACAACTAAATATTTTTCATTCATTCTTGATTGTACTCCTAATGCAAGTCACAAAGAACAAATGACTTTATTGTTGAGGTGTGTAGATGTTTCAAGTACTCCAATAAATAGAGAAAAGTATTTTTTAGAGTTTTTGAATGTGGAAGATACATCTGGATTAGAAATTTTTAATGAATTGCAAAATGTAATTGAGTCCCTTACACTTCATATTGATTATGTGAGGGGACAAGGTTATGATAATGACTCTAATATGAAAGGGAAAAATATAGGTGTACAAAAAAGATTACTTGATATAAATTCTAGAGCATTTTACATGCCACGTGGTTCTCATTGTCTCAACTTAATAGTTTGTAATATGACCAACTCATGTGTTAAAGCAAAATCTTTTTTTAGAGCATGTCAATGCATATATACTGTATTCTCTAATTCAACAAAGCAATAGAATGTGTTACTTGATTACATAGATGGTTTGACTTTGAAATCATTGTCAACTACACGTTGGGAAAGTCACATCGAAAGTGTCAAAGTAATAAAATCTCAAGCTTCCCAAATCAGAGAAGCTTTATTTAAATTAACAGAAATTAGTAAAGATGCCAAATTGAGTAGGGATGTTCAAAGTTTAGCATTAGGAGAGCTTTCAAGTTTTGAATTTATATTAAATTTGGTTATTTGTCATGACATTTTGCATAAGATTAACTTAGTTAGTAAAAAATTACAATCTGAAGACATGCGTCTTGATGCTGCTGTAAGACACTTAGAAGGACTTGTTTTATTTTTTAAAAACTATAAAATAAATGGGTTTGTTTCTGCCATGATTGATGCTAAAGAAATTTCCCTTGATGTGGGAATTGAGCCTGTATTTTCAAAAAAAACGTCAAGTTTATAGAAAAAGGCATTTTAATAAGGTTTCCAATAGTGATAGGGAACAACAATCAGCTGAAGAATCATTTAGAACTGATTATTTTCTTATCATAGTGGATATTGCTCTTGGTGAATTGAAAAGTAGGTTATAATTGCATTGTTTTGAATCTATTTTTGGGTTCATATTTGATACTGCAAAGTTGACTTCGTTTGATGATAATGAATTGAAAAGTTCTGTGTGAATCTTGAAAATGCTTTAAAACACGGTGATATTTCTGATGTTGACCCAAGAGACTTATTTTTAGAATTACACGTGTTGTAAATGATGTTACCAAAAGAAGCATATGAAACAGATAAACCATGGATATCCATTAACCATGGATATCCATTAAAATTCTTGAGTTTGTAAAGAGTGTGGATATATTTCGTAATGTAATAGTTGTTTATAGGGTATTATTAACTATACATGTGACTATGACATCTACTGAAAGAAGTTTTTCTAAATTAAAATTATTAAAATCTTACTTGCAAACTATCATGACTCAAGATAGGCTAAAATGGACTAGCGATATTATGTATTGAAAAGGATATGTTAGAAAACATTAAATATGATAGTATAATTGATGATTTTGCATCTAAAAGTACAACAAGAAGACATTTTAAATGATGTTTTGTGGTTCAGATTTCATTGTTATTTTTATTTTGTAGGTACATGTGATGATTCTTTGCTTCGATTAATTATGGAGGATGAAAAGAAGATTGATCAAATCAAGAAATGCTTATGGAGATTCGGAAGGAAGCATGTAGACTCAAATACGTAGTTTTCGTTTTTTAATGTAATGTTTACAATCCGGAGGTACTCTTTTTCCTTCGTTTGGGATTTTGTCCCATTGAGTTTTCCCCAAACAAGGTTTTAATGAGGCCCCAAAATGTTCTTCCTTATCTTTTGTAAATTCTTATAATTTTAATTAAATTAATTAGTTGATAATTTATTTATTTTTTGTTTAATTTGTGTAAAAGGGCACACTTGAGAAAATTTACCCTCGATCTTAGAAAACTCAGGACCGACTCTGATATAATGTCCCCATATTAGTTAATGCCTCAAAATGCTTGTACTAATTTATGTAGGTTCTCTTAGAGTCTACAATTGTCGGTCACCAATTTATTACATTGTGCATTTATCCGAAAATAATCTCGTGAAGTAATATGACCTTAACAATATACATATTTATATAAAAAAGAAAGAAAAAAAAAGAGTAATAAGGATATATAGAGGTTGAGAAACAAACTCTTGCACTTCTTTGGTCATGGAGTGGGATACCATCCAGTTCCATCATCGAGATAACTTTAATTCTACTAAAACTTCATAGTGCCGCTTGATCTCGTCAACTGTTTTTCCAAAAAAATTTGAAGCGATCTTCCCTAGTAACCGTTAGTCCAAATATTATATCCAAATAATGTTTATCTGATAAATGCACATTTTATACACACAACTACACACATACATGTATCAATAAATATATGTATATATATTAAGAACTTTTATCAAGTTGCAGTTATTTTCTTAGATCTTAGATCTTAAATCAGAATCCGGATTTGCTATTGTTGCAGTATATGTTGATGATTTAAATCTTGCAGGGACTTTAGAAGAGTTAATAAAAACAGCAAATTATTTAAAGAATGAATTTGAGATGAAAGATCTTGGTAAGACAAAATTTTGTCTTGGCCTACAAATTGAACACCTTCCAAATAGAATTTTTGTTCATCAATCAACATACACAGAAAAAGTCATGAAACACTTTTACATGGATAAAACTCATCCTTTGAGCACTCCAATGATAGGTCGGTCACTTGATATCAAGAAAGATCCGTTTCGACCACAAGAAAATGATGAAGAAACTCTTGGTCCTGAAGTACCATATCTTAGTGCAATTGGTGCTTTGATGTATTTTGAAAATTTCACACGACTTGATATAGCATTTGCAGTTAACTTACTAGCAAGGTACAGTTCTGCACTAACTCGAAGACATTGGAATGGAATTAAGCATATTTTGCGATATCTTCGTGGGATTACTGATTTGGGATTATTTTATCCAAATGGATCAAAACCATAGTTAGTTGGATATGCTAATGCAGGTTATCTTTCCGATCAACACAAAGGCAGATCACAAACAAAATATTACTACAACTTATATGAAATAAGAGTGCTCTCGCTTTTCCCCTAATCATCAAATCATGCAGAGATTATCGCAACTCATGAAGCGAGTCGTGAATGTGTTTGGTTGAGATCGATAATTCAACACATTCGTGAGAACTGTGGATTATCATCAATCATAAATAGTCCAACGATATTATACGAAGATAATGCTGCTTGTATCACTCAAATTAGGGGATGCTATATCAAGGGTGATAGAACCAAGCATATTGCACCAAAATTCTTTTATACACATGAGCTCCAGAAAAGTGGCGATATTGATATCAAGCAGATACGATTATGTAATAATTTGGCTGATATATTCACTAAGCCATTATCAACTGCGACTTTTAAGAAGATGGTGCACAACATTGACATGCGTCGACTTAATGATATTTTTACCATGAACAGTGGTACTCATGAGGGGGAGTAAATTTTCTGAAGGATATGTGCTGATTGTACTCTTTTTCCTTCGCTAAGGTTTTTTCCCTCTGGGTTTTCCTTTGCAAGGTTTTAATGAGGCAATCCTAAGGCACTAGAATATATACAAGAATATTGTACTCTTTTCCTTAGCTGTGGGTTTTTATTTGGTAAGGTTTTTAACGAGGCATATTCTTAGAAAGTGGTCATCCAATGGGGAGTGTTAGAAAACCTTTGGTTTTCATGTCTATTCCTCTTCCTATCTCTTCATCTTCTCCATGCCTATATATATGCATCATATAGAAGAATAGTTGAAGTGAAAAAATGGAGAGTGATACATCTAAAAGAATAATATGATACACTCATCCGAAAGACTGTGAAAGATATCAAAAGAATTGTGGATGACCACTCAAATACAAAAAATTATCAATATACATTTTATTGATTATACATTTTGTTTTATCTATCATTTCGGAAGCTTATTATGTTTCAATTTTTACATGTTATTTATGGATTATAGAGCTTAGCCACTAGGTGAATATACATGGGAGAGGCAACCCAAACAACCAAACACTGCCTTAGTCCAAAATTGGTACCAAATTCATTTATATCTTGATTCAGATAAACCCTAAACCTTTACAAGCACCTCCAAATTCTCTCCACATTATATTCAAACAAGAATGCAATCACCATGTATTGATGCCTGTAAGAGCTTAAGAAACTCAAATCAACAATTTCTAGGGTTTCAAAATCATCACCAACATCTGCCATCATCATCGTCTCCGACCTTCAATCCAATACGGAAAGCATATCCATGCGTTTCCTGCAGCTTCAATGGCGAACGAAATCGAAGCCCTAATGGGGAGAAACCGACAGAGAGAGTGAATGCCAAGGGAAAGCATAACGTGTGGAGCATTGATAATGAGGCTCCGAAGCCCGAGAAGGAGAGAGGGGGGCGGAGTAGGAGAAAGAAGAGAGAGAGAAGAGTGAGAAACGTGAGCAGAAGGGGTGGTGATGAGAAGGTTATGGTCTCTGGTTCTGTTTTGATGGAGGTTGAGACTGTTTTGCAAACTCAGGTATTTTCTTTTCTTTTTCTTTTAATGCTTAATTGTATGCTCATATTTGCTTTATATGAATGTATGTATTTATGCAGTTATTATTATTATTATTATTATTATTTAAGAATAAGGAGTGTGCCATAGAAATTTTGAACGGAAAGAGTTTCTTGATAATTTGAAAATTGGCTGATAAGGAGAAACTAATTTATGTATATAGGGGTCTGTGCATATATATACTGCTTCTGATTCAGGCTTTAAAACGAGCCAAGCTACTCATATTGCTCGTAGTTTGTCTTCGATTGATTTAGGGCTCATTATAAACAGGTCAAATATTGAGCTTTTGATTGTTCTTGAACGAGGTGGGCTTGACTCTTGAGAAACCAAAAGTTTTGCTCAGCTTGGTTCATCTACACCCGTGTGTGTCTGCACATATATATAAATACGTACATACATTATACAAATATATTGCATCTAATGGTGACCATAATGGAATCTTTTTCGGACTGGTAACTTGTTGAAATTTGAATGGAAAAAGTTTTGGTCATATATTTATACTTTTGATGACAAATAGCTGAATGAGAATTTGAGTTTTGTTAAGAGTTGGCTAGGAAGATTCATGGAGTTGAAATTGCGAGAGCAATGTGAGTAGGAGTTGGGCCTTGGGACTGTTTCATGTACACAAACGCTTTGATGTAATGTTTATTTCTCCTGTATGATCACTGAAATTTTGATTCAAAATAGAAATCAAAGAATGAAAGTCTCTGTGTTTGGTTGCATCAGAGGGTTGCTTAATTGTGAGACTCTTTTACATTTTTGGCTTTTCATTATTGTTGGTTGGCAAATGTAAATATATTAGTGTGTTTAGTCAGTAATCTTTGTAGCATCATGTGACACTTATCATTTGCTAACCCATTTTAATCGAGACCACCAACCTAAGCGGTTATTTGTGGCTTAGATAAGTTTTAGAAGCATGGCCAAAATGAGATTTGAGTGATTGAATTTGTCCAAATATGGCCCAAAACATTGGAATACAAACAAAATGAGGTTTTGCCAATGAAAATAAACTATTGGTAAAAAGCTACAGATTAGTTTGCATTATTTTTGTCATATAAATGTTAGAACTCTTCGGTTGAGGAAAATGTATTTATCGTTGCATTCAGATCCCCGTCTTGAATTTTGAGGTTGTGTCTTACTTTTACGTAATAAGAAGGTGGTTATTTTCTTTCAGGAACCTGTAATTCGGCCATCATGGAATACATTTGCCAGTAGCGTCAACGGAATATGGAAGGGAGTGGGAGCAGTATTCTCACCTATAACTGCTGAAATGGAGCCTATTGAGGTGGGAAAAAGGAACGAGCACTTATTTGATTGTTATACTCTTTCTCGTATTGAGACAGTGGCATCCCTTTCTGGAGGGCAGAAATCTCAAATCCATAGGAGAGTCAATTGGGTGACCTTGAACCCATATGGTGAAAGTCATCAGTTGAAGGGAATCAAGAACAGAAGTAAAGATAAATCTGTACTTGAAGATGTTTCTTTATCTGCAAAGGAAGTATTTGATGGAAGTATGGGAAATCATATTTTGCCCAAATATGAGTCATTTGACTTTGATACAAGTGATGTGATGGAAGATGATGTCATGAGTATGGAGCCTGGTCTTGTTTTCTTTGAGGTGGGATTAAGTCAAATTTAAAGTTTGCTAAATTTGCAAACTTTAACAATATTTCCTTCCATATTTATCCCCCAATATAATGAGTGTTTAGTTTTTTTTTATTTTTTATTTTTTGCTAAATGAGTGTTTAGTTTATTAGTGTTGGCATGGTAGTGAAATTGTATGATTAAAAGGATATTATGCCATTTTATATCTTTCAAGTATACCTATGCACTTGTTCAATTTTTACTGTTAATATTCTTTCAGGTGAATGATTCATTTGTTTATGTTGTAGGATGGATCTTATTCAAGAGGTCCGGTTGATATACCAGTTGGTGAAGTTAATGATTCTAACTACTTCCTGTCTCCAACTTTCAAATTTGAGCAGGTAAGTTCCTTGTGGTGATTGTTTAGATTTTGCATTATGGAATATTTTGTGTACTGTACCATATGGACATTAGTAGGTCAATTTTTTAAATTTAATCTTCTGAAAGCCCAAATACTAATTGATGCATAAAGGAGAATCAGATTCAAAGAAAGGAATAAATATCTATTCAAGTAAGGCTTAGCGTCTGGGTTCAAAGTAGTGGTCTTGGAAGATTTATCGGACAGTCAATTCTTGATGCAGTTTCTGCAATTGTTCAAAGTATCGGCTGATACCAGTATGTACTGGCCAATACATAACAGTATCGACCAATATGTGAAGTTACGGTCGATATTGGTATAAGCAACATATCAAAGGAAGTTACAATTTTGCATATCCCGACGTTTTGTATCGTTTTTTGGGAAAATGGTGTGTACTATGTTGTATCAGTATCGCATATTCGTATTGGTGCCTCATAGAATGTATATGTTTTTATTTTGGAGGGCTCTACCAAATTTATGACATGACATGAAACTGTTCATTCATTCATTGTTTGGGCTGAAGAAAAATAGAGGTTATACCAATGAGCTTTAGCTCTAATGGTACACCTCTCAACCCTTAACAAGGAGGTGAAGGATTTAAATCCCATGAGACCATGAAGGATTTAGTGATAGCCTTAGGGCCTTCTTTCATAACCCCATAAGGGGTTTAGTTCTTGTTTGGTCAAGCTAAGATTCTATGTTACCCATCCTGATCTTTCTTTTCATATATATATATATATATATATATATATATATATATATATATATACACACACACACACACACACACACATGAAGGTTATGCACTATCTTAACTGTTCCTTTGCTTAGTGCTTGGTTAAAGGTTGTCACAAAAGGCTGCGAATTATTCACACTATAGAGTTCAGTAATGGGGGATCTGACATCCAGATCATGAGGGTTGCTGTTTATGAAGAAGAGTGGGTCAGTCCTGTTAATCTACCTGACAATAGGTATGATCATTCTCACCTGTTCCAGTGTTTGATCCACTAACTGTGTCATTTGAATTCAAAAATCATTATGTTTCCTGCCTTAAATCTTAATCTTTAGTAAACGGGAGTGTAGTTATTATATGATTCATGTTCAAGTGGTTAAATTTATTTATGTTTTTTTAGGGGGGCCCGGGGGAGAGGAGGGAGGGGGAGAGGGGAAAAGAGATCCTCTTAACGGCTACTGGTTTTTACCTGTTTTGTGCAAGTCAAAATGTTTGACCAAGTGTAATGATTTTTTTTCCTAGTTGAATTGGCCTCTAAAATCATCCATTTACGATGTTGTTTCACTGATTTATACTTAAAAAATGAGCTATGGATCCCCTCTGTTCCTCGTTTACCCTCAGACTTCCTGATAAATTTCATCAGAAACAATAATGACCAACTATATGAAAATCCATTAGAGTTGAAAACTATTGCATTTGTCCTGACAACCCTCAAGAATTGGTTTTAGTGCTTTTGATTTAAACAACTCGAGGCCATCTATTTTGTATTTGATGTTTAATTGTTTAGACTTGATTTATTTTCATATTATGTCCTTATGTGCTACTACTCCCTCTATTTCTCTCCCATTTGAAAAATTTACAAATTTTAAGAATATATTTTTGTTTCATGTTTACCCCTAAATTTAAGAATATATTTTTGTTTCATGTTTACCCCTAAATTTATTGATTGTTAGTTTAGTAATGATGACAAATAATGAAATGTAAATTTGTAATGGTAAACTTAAGGTCATTGTGTCATATTATACTAACAACAAAAGAAATGGGACTTTTTTATGGAACAAAAATGTTTGACAAATGGGCTCTTTTGTGAAATGGAGGGACTATCAATTATGATGATTTATGAATTAATCTCTCATCGGAAAGCATTATCATTAACGTATCCATGTTACATTGAAGCACTTTCATACAGTGTTCTAAAAATCCCGCCTAAGTCCGATTAATTCCTGTCTAGGTGCTAGGCTGTCCTGATTTGGCTGCGCGCCTAGGCTCCTGCCTAGGTAGAATAAGACCTCTACTTTGAAGCTCTACAATACTTCAATGACTTTGCTAAGCCTTAAAATATTATTTTTTGGGAATGTTTTATGTAAAATTTTAAAAAATTATATCTACTACATGTTTTGTATAGCATAATAAGTATGTAAAATAGAAAAATAAATAAATTAGAGCGCCTGAAAATGCCTAATCCGCCTAAGAAAACACCTTGGCACCGCTTAGGCGGTCTAGGCACCTCATCCGCCGCCTATGTCCGCCTAACGATTTTTAGAACACTGTTTCATAAGCTTATATGTTTAATTACTGCCCTCATAGTATTATGCTCTCCGTTTCAAACATCTACAAAATGTCATAGTTGCTTGCTTTTCGTGTTGTGTTTTCAACCTTCTCCTTGAGGTCTTGCTAAAGTAAAAATCTAAACAGCTTTGTAGCAACCACCCAACTGTAATTTGTTAGTCTGTAATATGCACTAGCTTTGGAACCTTTGTGCTTTTATATATTCCTGTAAAGAAACTGACAATTTGCCTATAAAATTGCTACAAACAGTGGAATAGAGTTTGATTTGAAGCCATTTTCACAGAGAAAGAGAGTCCAACCATCAGAACTTGCCGGGTACTGGAAGGTGTTTGAGGTAAGTGGTACACCAATCTACGGTGAGGAGACTGTGACAGAGGAAAGCAACGGTGGCACCCCTTATGTATATCTCTGCACGGAGACCTTGAAGAAAAGAAGCTTGCCTGACAACCCAGTTTGCTTTGGAGAGGAAGAGGTTTTAGATATGGCTGACATCACTGTTCTTTGGCTGCCTGGAGGCGTAACGAGTTGCGTTGATGTGAATAAAGATGGAATTTTATGCATTGGAGTTGGCTGGTACTCGGATGAAGGAATTAACCTAGTCATGGAAAGGGATTATGGACTAGATGGAAAGCTCAAGGAGGTTAGAACAAAGTCTGAAGTAAAGAGAAGGTGATCAGATCCACTTCCAGTGTAAATACTCTTGAATAGCTGTGTTTTGTTAATTTGCTAATACTGATAATTGTACATGTTCTAGATTAAAAGGTTGTGTTAACAGAGTATATTTCCTGACATTGTCAAATCTTTATCAGGGGACTATCTTTTGTTGGCATAATGTGAAAAAGGTTGTGTAATATTCCTATGAACAGGTAAATAACACAAGAAAAAACACCATAGATTAAATTCAAACAGAAATAGCAAATGGAAAGGCAATATAAAAAAAAAAAATTGAATAGCACAACTATAGAATTCTTCCAGGGTTAATAAACATGTAGCATTGGGGCACCTCCAGTGAAAATATCAATAATCTCATTTACCCAACGAACAGAGAAAAAAGAAAAATGAAAAGAGACAACAGTACAGTAAGGCATACAGCCGCTGTCTGCATAAAGCTTTCGTTACAAACTGTCATAAGCAATGTCCTTGAAGGTCAGCATGCCGATCCTTCCTAAATAGGTTTAATTTTGAAGTGGAGTGATATGAGAGAGAATACAAAACACTTCAAATCCTGCAACAAAATAAAGCAACATCAAGAATGAGTTGTGAAAAAAATAATGCAGAAACAGTAATAATAATCAAGTTGGCAAAAATAACACAGAAAGACAATCTTAAACTTTGCATGTTGAAACTAATAAAGGAAAATTTTGGTAAGAGCAGATTATATTCGGAAAGCAGAGAGCTTACAAGAGTACAAAGAAGGACGAAATTATAATACAAAGTAAAATTTACAAAGGCCTAGTGTAAGACCACCGCTCAATGAAGCCAAAAATGTGATCCCATACCACAGAAAATCTTAGCAACATCTTCAAAAAATGTTAATTCACTTTCTGCATACACATGACATGACTATTAAATGGACACAATAAAACCATCAATTTTGAAGCTTCTGATTACTACATAGTCCTTCATTTTTATTAAAATTCATTTGTTTCCCCCTTCTGTCCAAAATATGCGTCCTTGTTATGTTTATAAAGATATAAAAACCTTCAGGCTTCAAGAACTTGTCAGTGTAGAAATAATGATGATAAAATAACAACTTCAAAAGAGAACTTTGATTTTCTGAAAAATGGTAAAATAGATGCATAGTTGCTCAGGTTATGATCTGATGAAGCAGATTTATACAGTAAATGCGTTTGTGGCACATTGTCAATTCGGTGCTGAACACAACCCATAAGTACGATTATTCTTTCGAGGGTGCAGTAGCACTTAGAACTAATTTTAACCTAATTAAGCCATTCCTAAGTATTTGAAGTCATTAGTTCCTAAATATTTGACATCAACTAGCTGACTGCATGTGTACATGGCTACATTGTACTACCAAACTTCGTAAAGAACACCTGCCACTAATACAAATGTCATTCATCTTTTTTTCACCATTAATTACTCATATCTTCATCATGCCTAAATATATACCATCGTAGGTTCTAGAAAACAGGAAGAATGTTGTCTTCATAGATTCTTACTAGGTGTTATTAAGGAAAGCTCCTCCAATTAGTAGCTTATGAAGTAAAAGGAAGTTAGGAGAGAATAGACTTCACTTGGTTCTATCAGTGTTCAGCAAATTGGAATTAACAAAAATGCTGATAATTCTGGACAGCAACCTCATGTTGTATAAAAACAGACAAAAGTTGACAAATAGGAGATAGTTAATTGGGAGAAACTTATTAAAGCTAAAAAGATGGCTACATAGTCAACACATTGAAGGTTGAACCCAAAAACAGAGATAAAGCAAATTGATAGTGCTAAGTGGAGATGCTGGTAAAGTATATACATGGTTATGTTACAAAAAAATCAAGTACCAGCTCAGTAAATGAAAGTTCGCAAGTTCTCTTAGTCACAAAAGGAACCACAAGATATAAGAGTGCCAGATGAGATGTATAACATACCGAGTGCCAGATGAGATGTATAACATACCTGAACAAGATAATAGAAAATACGAAGCCCTTCAGGATCCTTACTGGTCTGAACATCCATGAGTGACCCAATCTTCGATGTAGTGAAGGAGATATGCTCGTTCCCCATAACAATTTCAAGCTCTTGCCGCCCAACACGGTCTGGTTCTGGCCAGCTGCTATCATCTTCCTTCATGATCTAAATAAATTTCACCAATTTAGATAATTAAAAAAGACGTAAAAAAAAGCATATATAGATAAACTTACAAATAGAGAATACCCAAACAACAAAACCTTGTAATCTCCACGTCAATGAAATTAAAGGCCAGAATATATTAGAAAATTTCACTTAAAACACTTGACAAAATTGAAATAAAACCTAAAGGTTCTGTTCTAACATACACAGTTGGTTTCATCTTTCTAGCAACTTAAGATTTCAGAACAATGGGGTGACTTGGCATCATCAGAGTTCTGGTTACACAAGATCATCAATTCGACTCCTCCAACTAGAATATCCAGTTTCCCCATTATGAAAGTTTATCGATATATTTTGTACCCAGTTACTGTGCTCTAGTATAGTACAGTATGGAGTACACATTATCAAGCTCATTATCTACAGCTCAAGTACATAGAGCAAATAAAAACTTGATAGGTTCAGTGTAGACAAATTTCAAAAAGATTAACTTGTGAAAAATCAAACAAATTGGACAAATTAATGAGACAACTAAAAACCCTGGAAAAACAAAAGCTTGAAAATACCAACAAAATAAAATGATCATTCATTGAACTAACAAACCTATTGCAAGCCCTAAGAAGTTCAAATTCATCACATTACAAAACAAAAATACACCTAAGTACACATATCAAAAGCAAACCCTAGAGAAAGATAATGGATGGAGAGAGAGAGAGGTGAAAAGTAACAAAAATTAATGCAATTAACAAACCACACTTTCAAAACCCAACAAAATAAAATCCCTAAGGTTTCATTGAAATCAGATAAACGAAGATTTAACCCAAAAGACCTTCAAACACAGATATACAAAGACATATATTAGTGAATAACCGTAGAAAGAGAAAGTGGGTAGTACGGACCTCGCTCTGAGAGATGATGCGGCGGCACTCACGGAGGACGGAAGGGGTGAGAAAGACTTCTTTGCGTATCATGGTGTCGTTTTTGTAGTTGGAGTTGTTGGCGTAACGGAGCTTGCCGTCCGGCCGGAACTCGAATTCCAAGAATTCATGGCCGAATTTGCCTTTGTGACCCACGTAGTATCTCAGGTAGAACTCTTCTTCTTCTCCGGCAGTCGCCATTCTTTCTCTCTCTCTCTCGACGAGGAAAGCTGTGGAGTCTCGAAGGGAAAAAAGTAGATTGAAATATAAAACTTACCCCAGGGTTTATAAAATAAGGTTTGCCTTTTCTTTTTTCTTTTTAAATTTTTATTTTATTTTTTTATATACACATGAACTTGTTTTTTATTAATTTATTTGTTCTAAGGTTAAAGATATATTTTTAAAATAATAATTCTAGAGATAATTTATGTTCTGGAATTAAGTAATTTCTCTGTTCTAAATTATAAGATTATTATTAATTTTTTAAATTTAATTTAAAATATTTTCAAATTTAAAATTAAAATAATACATAATAATTATGAAACTATAAATCTTACACTGTGTAGTATTTTTTAAATAGTTCACAATAATTAAAGCATTCACAACAGTTTTTTCAATAAATTTTCTATCTCCAACTTTGAAAAATACATCAACAAATCATTATCCAACGGTTTATTTATCCTTATTTAACTCTCTATTTTAATCTCTATATAGGATTTTACTCCTCAGGGTGAGAGAGTCAAAAGATCGTTCTCTATGTATGCAAAATGATATTTCACACTCTCATTTAAGTGGACACGTCAGCTTTAGAAAGAGGTAAAGGAATTCAGCGTAATCGCGAATCTCGTCTTCTCCAGAGCTTCTTTAACCGACGATTTTCTTCTCTAAAATTATTTCGACGGTATTCTTCACCGATTGTCCTATTCACCGACTGTCTTCTTCAAAGTCTCATTTGTGGCATCTCGAATTATTTAATTCGAAAGTATTTTGCAGAAAAACAAAATCTAAGGTTCCAATTTTGATCTTTTTTGTTTGATTTTGACCTTTGTTTGTTTCGGGATTTCAAACTTTGTTTGTTTTATGATTTTGACCTCTGTTAGTTTCATTATTTGTTTGATCTCAACATCTTATCTATCGTTGGATATCTGATTTTGTAGCTATTTTAATTTAAGAAAGCATGTATGTATTTCAGTTTACTGAATGTCTTTATCGAAGATTGGGAATCAATATAAGGAACTTGTTGGGTACATAGTAAAAAAATTGAATCCATATCCTACAAAATGACTCAATAGCACTGCAGAGTAGAGATAGATATAAGAAAACTATTGTGAATGCTCTTATCATTGTATAGACTAAACTAATAGAAATCATATCAATTTTGAGTTTAAAGATGTCATAAATTAATATCAAAAACTCAATAATAAGTTTATATTTTAAAATGGAGAGAGTATACCTACAAATTTAACAGTGGTGGAGTGAGATATTAATAAAATAGCAATGACAAATTCGAATGTCATGCCATTTCATAGTTAAAAATAAAAACGTGTTTTTAATGTTGTGCGGAAATGTATCTTTAATTTTAAAATAAATTAATTTGCGAATGAGTTAAATTTGAGTAGTCTCCTTCTTTATTTATTTATTTTTTTAAAACAGTTCAAAGAATATAAAATTTTATTGCTCCAAAATATCAAAAACAACAAAAAAAAGGATCCTAACATGAACATCATCCAATCAACACATAAGAACATAAAAAGAAAAAACTTGGGCTAACTCAAAAAGATCATGAGCTACTCTATTTCCCTCCCTACAAGGCTACAAGTATGTAAATAAATTAGGGTTCTTTACATAAGTGTACAACAATTAGTAAAAAATTACAAGAATAGTGCACTAACAAAATAATTACGTGCACTAATAAAATAATTACAAAAAGAGTGCAACAAGATAACCCATTAAATCATTATCCCTTAAATCAAGGAGAACTATAACCACCCTATTTACTCCTCTCTATTTAATGACCTCATTAACCAAAATCAGAATTATATATATATATATATATATATATATATATATATATATATATACACACACACACACACACACCATATGGTGAGTCAACCATCTGCAGGGTCTCTTCCGCAAGAAACACCTCTCCATGTGCAGAAATTCGAGTTCTTTTTGGACCAATCTTGCAGTACATTTTGTGGGTCGTCCACAAATGATTGTCTCACTTCCAAAAGAATTGCTAGAGTTGATTCTAATGAGTTCTTGCACAAAACATACCCACATAAAAAGAAACCAAGAAAAAGAAAAACAAGAGGATTTGGGTGAATTGCTTTTGAAATTTTTTTTATGACTATTTGGTTACACACTAAAACAATGTTTGGTTACCTTTGTATGAAGGTTTTGTCTACCAAATGTTCTTAATTCTTTTATAATTTATTGGTAACCCAATAAAACTGAATTGGTTACCTTTGGTTACCATTCACAATATTGTTTTTTTTTAAAAAAAATTGATAGTTGGAAACAATGAGTTTCAGAATTTTGGTTACCAATTGGATATATTTTGGTTACTACGTACTATTGAATTAGTTACCATTCACAAGCATTGTTTCAGACTTTTGGTTAAAGTATTACTATTTTATATCTAAACTTAAAAACATAGTTTTATTTTTTAATTAATTAGTAACCCAATAAAACTGAATTGGTTACCTTTGTATAAAGATATGGCTACCAACTGCACTATGAATAAAAAATCTATAATGGATTTTTATAATTAATTGGTAACCCAAAAAAACTGAATTGGTTACCTTTGTATAAATGTTTGGCTACCAACTGTATTATGAAAAAAAATATTCTATAATAGATTTTTTTTAATTAATTGGTAACCCATAAAAACTAAAATGGTTACCCACAAAAACTAAAATGGTTACCCACTGAAACTCGGGATTTTGATAAAGTTTTCATTGGAAAGGTTCTTCTCCTGTGTGTCAGGTTCCCATAATGCTTCGGTCAAGCTACTATACATTGTATCAGAATTCTGAGAAGGAACTGACAAAGCTTGGTGAGTGCCCATATGATAGATCTGCAGTGCATCGGCGTATATATATATATATATATATTCTATATAAGCATGGATATATATATATATATACACACACACATATATATTATATACAGATCTGCAGTATCGACGTATACATATATATTCTATATAAACATGGATGATATATATATTATATATATATATATATATATATATATATATATATATATATATATATGCTCTGTGGGAGAGAATCGTGTGCCACGATTAAAGAGATACCAAATGCACTATTAAAGGGATATCAAATGCACTAATTATGAAAATAAAATATAAAAATGTATTAATTCTGTAAATATTTTTTGGATACACTTTTGTTGTAATTTTTTCTAAAAATGTATTAGGAAATGTAAATGTCCCAATAAATTACAAGTATGTAAATAAATTACAGACTCAAAACTACTCGTTATCCAGCAGCAATCTTACAGAATAGAAGAGAGATACGAATTATCCAATGCCAATTTGGTAAGTCTACCAATAACACCACAATTATCACTCTTTCACCAACGTATTTTTAAATCCACACTCCCTATAGTAGAATTGGGAAGATCGAATAGCCAAAGCTAAAGAATTGTTGAAGTACCTTGATGGCTAATATGTGGGAGAAATAGCATACAATTTGATATGGCAAAAGTGACCCAAACTTGCGGGTCAGGCCGGCCTACTCACAAAATGGTGACTTTTGAGCCTGAAAAACTTAGCCCAAGAAATATTGGACCTTTTTACTCGGCCCAACTGATAGTAAGCTCGACTCATTCTTCAATAATTATTCAAATTCCAAATCACTCTTGACTCTACTACTACAATTCACTACAACATCACTCAAGTCCGGTCCTCAATTTTTTTTTTATTTTCCTTATTTCTACTTACAACTTAGGTATTACGTATTACTCCCTCCGTCCCAAATTAATTACTCAGTTTTAACTTTTAAAAGTTAAATTGACCATTTTTAAAACTAATCTTTTTACTATCTTTGCTAAAATATAGGTGAAGAGATTATAACCAAAAGAAAGTATATACAATTTATTACTAACCCCAATTTTTATAATTTTAGAAATATATTTATATATGCTTAATTATTAATTCTAAAAATAGTCAATTTGACTTAAAAAAGTTAAAACTGAGCAATTAATTTGGGACGGAAGGAGTAGCAAATTAGGAGTAAAGAAATAAAGAAGAAAAAAAACGACACTTTTAATTGGATGATGTAACAACGGTATCAAGTTAATGTTTATTAAGAGTGATTCTACGGGGATCGGGGCCGGCGACCCTTTTGGGTGATCTACCGATTTTTTATTTTTTTATTTTTTTGTTTTCAGTTCCAATAAATCATATAAATTATATGGGAGTGAAAACAAAAAAAAATAAAAAAAATAAAAAAAAAAATCGATCGGTCGCCCAAAAGGGTCGCCTAAGAATTACTGATTTATTAAATGAAAAAAATGTATATGTACAACTGTGTAGTACACAGTTGCCTATGGCGACGATTTTTTTGGGTTATAGCGACGGTTTGAACCGTCGTTATAGATATTCTGGTCTATGGTGACAGGTGGTTCACCCGTCGCTATAGCCCAAAAAAACTGTCGCCATAGGCGATTGTGTACTACACAGCTGTGTACCTATATATAGCTCTTATTAAATTCAATTATATATATATATATATATATATATATATATATATATATTCTTTTTATTTTTTATTTTAACTTTCTGTTTTTAAAGCAGTAGGAATTTGAGACTTTAGGTCTCAAATTCTGAGTCAGAAACAAATCTTGGGTCAAATCTCAAGTCCGCCTAATAGTATCTTTTTTGATTATCTTAACCCACCATAAGCTCACCCAAAAGATCATGATTGAAGGTACTATTGTTACTAACTTAATTCCTTACATAGAGATAAGTTTTTTTCATATGTTTTGATGTAGGACCGATGTATTACAGTATTGTCGTGTTGATGAGAAAGGATAAATCTACATACACTACTCCAAACACTACATTTTATACTACATTGCACATCTAACCATTAAAAAGTGGGACTTGACATGGATTTCCGTGTCAGGTCTCACTTTTTATTGGTTGGATGTGCAATGTAGTGTTTAGAGTAGTGTACATAAACTTATCCGATGAAAAATTCAAGTGAGTTGACACAGTCCATTGTACTCTGGAGTCTGGACCATGACCCTTATTTCTATAATCCAATAAAAGCTAGACTTTTTTTATTCGACCTAATCATGACCAAACCCGTTAGGACCTGTCCAGAGCTGCAGAGCATTTGCTAGGTCTATGTAACACAATCCACATTAACTCTTTTTTGACCTTGAATGGTATAGGAAGATTTAAAAATTGAAACATCATTGAGGTAAGTAAAATTTACAGTTGAAATAAACCATACACCCATAACATATACATGAAGAATAAAATTTAAGAAAAGGAACAACAAAATTTGAAGAATCTATGGTAACATTTTATTCATCAAATCATATAGCCATAAAATTAACTACAATAAAAATAAAAATAAAAACCCACACAAATGCAATGTTACAACAAAACAAAATCAAAGCACTGCCTCTCGCCTAGCCCATGAATGCAAAAACCGAGGCCAAAATAATAGAAATTCCAAGCACCAATTGGCTCATGTTACTAAAGCTACCGGCTGCGCCACTAGACTTTGGTGGTGGTGGAGGGGTGTCCTGTTTCGGAGTCCCCGGTGGAGTGGAACCCGATGGCGGTGAAGGGGTGGAACCCGAGGGTGGCGAAGGGGTGGTGGGCGTAGTTGGGGTGGTGCTAGCTGCCACCACGGTGATGCCTAATTTCATGCCACCAGCACAATGACCAAATGTTGGACAAAAGAAATAAATTGGACCAGCCTTTGTTAATGGGATAGTGTTTGAGCCTCCATTGTAGGAACTTAGTGCATTGCCAGTGGTACAACTATTGTAGTCAGATTGACTTACTTGATCCACACTGTGGGTGCTTCCATAATTGAATACTGCCATCAAAAAAAAATATTGAAGTTTAGGTTAGTCTGTTTTTAAAATCTAAGTTTCAGTTTCTAACAAATTGAAAAGGAATTGAAAACAATTTGAAGAAATCTACAAGAAATAACTAATTGAAAATTCAATTAAAATAAGAACCAAAGGACAAAGTCTTTGTGTGATTATTTCAACTCCATGAGGTATTAAAGGGTAAATAACAAGTTATTGTTTAATTATTAAAGGGTAAAAAAATTGAATTAAGTTTGGTATGAGTTTTAATCAGTTTGTACCAACTAGATAAAAATTGTCAAATCTTCAAATTTTAGTCGGTTTTTATGATTATATCACCAAAAACTTAAACCTAAAATTGTGCACCAATTTTTGTTCACCTCCTCGAAAACCACGTAACATTAATGATTACTCTCTCTGTTCTACAGAAAATGTAAATATTAAGAATATATTATCGTTTCATGTTTAATTACTCTTGAATTTATTGAGTACTACTGTTTAATCTAGTAATAATGACAAGACAATTGAATTGTGATAATAATAACATTATGTCTTTTTGTACTACCACTAAAAGAATCGAGACTCTTTTAATAAAAAAATATTGGTAAATGTGACTTTTTTAAATGAAATAAAGAGAATAGTACTTAAATCCAATTTACCTAGATTGTCACCGACGGTAAATGTTTTTCCAGAAGCCCACGTCGCGTAATTTACCGATTGAGTCCAACCGCTGTTGTCTCCGACGACATGATCCACCGCATACACGGCAGGAGCTGCTAACAAGCTAACTATAAGAAAAACAACTGCCATGGCCATGTTAAAGACTTTTTCTTTTCTTCTTTGCTAACAAATGAAGAGAAGAGACACAAATGGGGCAATGCATGATAACCAACTATATATAGAGGGAGTCAAAGCTAAAAAAAGGGGGCAGGTAATTAATGTATAAAGTTTGTAAAATATTGAGAAGTTAGTAGTATATATTTGTAATAGCAATGTTAATTGGTCCTCAATTATATGCTACTAACTCTTGTATCTAATTAATAGTACCATAATGGGTTTGGTTGGTGCCTCCATTACATTCCATGTCTAGTTGCTACCTCCTACCTAATACATTAAGACTTTTTCTTTTTCTTTTTTTTTTCACATCTATTTGATCAGCTGACTTTGAAGTTTGAATAAGTAGGGTTTAGTCTAGTTTAAGCTACCCTCTGTTTTCACAGCTTATATGGTTTGGCTTAGCACAAGTTAATTAATGTTGCAAATAAAGCTTGTACTCCATCTAGAAGTTTTTTTTTATTGAGTTAATTGTTATTTTATTTTAATACGTAAGATTATTTAAGACATTTTAGATTTTAGACATTATTTTAAATTTTAGGAATAGAATTTGTTATTGAAAAAATATATTAAAAAGAAATGCATGTGTCTAAAGAAATTTTAACATGCGTAAAGTAATCCATATGTCAAATATGACTCATTTTTAGAATATAGGAAGTACTATATAATACTTCTTCCGTCCATCGAAAATTGGTTTAATTTGATTTTTTTATTCAAATTGATCAATTTTAAAATTAAAATTAGGTATATTTATTTATTTTTCAAACTTATGGAAATTGGAGGTGATAGTAAATTCGACACAATTTTTTATGGTTGTAATTTCTCTACCTATATTTACAAGACAATAATATAAATTTTAATTATAAAAAAAAATCAATTTAATTGGAAAAATCAAACAAAACCAATTTTTACGGGATGGGACGGGAAGGAGTATATGTGAAACATACCCTAGGTGTTTGATTTTAGTTATTGAAATTTGCACTTTCATTAGAGAGAATGAGAGATGGTGTAAGTTAACTGTTGGGATAACTTGTGAATCAAATTTGATTTCATTTAAATTCAGAAATAGATTATCGATAAGGTTTCATTTTAATATTTGGAGGAATCTAATAATGTTTCTCGAATTTGAATTTGGATCCCTCTATTACATTTTTTTCTGTTATTTTATTTAATATATTATATTTTTATAGTTGTGAATAGAATTAATACCGATCAATTAATTTATTATATTAAATAGTATAACTGTTTCAAAAATAAAAGTAATTTAACTCTTTTTCACCATTTGATGAACATATGAATTTTTCATCAAAATTTTAATAGATGAAAATTCTTTTAGACTTTTAACGATAAAAATACTTTTTATGATTCTAATTTTTTATAGGATTGATCTTAATATCATCAACTATTTATTAACATGATTTGATCATTACTAACAAAATTATTAAAATCAAATAGTTATGTTATGTTTGGATTGAAGGAATGGAATGAAGAGTGGAATAATTCATTCCATTCTAGTTAGAATAAGTTATTCCATATGCTCTCCCTCCTCAAGGAACCAAACATAATTTTTTTCATTCCAATCGCAACAAAAAATAATTTTTTTTATTCCATTCTCCCTCCTATTCCACCAATCCAAACGTAGCATTAGTGTATTGGATGGAATTAAAGGAAATGTGTAATGGAGAGGAATCAAATCCATATTTCTCGGATTCGAATTATAAGATTAATATTGACTTTCTAAAATCAATTTAAAACATATTTAAATTTAAAATTGACATGATTCATTTAAATTTAAAAAATAATAAATCTTGTAACTAATAGTAGTATTTTTTAAGTAATATATAATATTCATAATTGTATTGACATAAGAATAATGATATAGATTGCGAATGTTTTATGTTGACTATTTGATTGTCAGTTACATTAAAGTATTAGTGGTAACTTCTTTGGGGATACATGCAATAAGTGGGATCCTTATGTAATTGCTATCAATTCCATGTGCCGATAAGTTTCAAAATTGTAAGTCGATATAAATTTATTGAAATGTATAATAAGACTCTTGACATAAACTAAATAAATTTATATTAATTTTGAGTTTAAAACGATCCTCTCGAGTTTTCAACTGTTTTTTAAATTGAAATAAAATCAATATTAATTTTATAATTTGGAACGGACAGAGTATATATTTAAATTCTTGCATTTTGACTGAATGAAGGAAGCCATAAGCCAAGCCTAGTCCATTATAAGCTAAGCTAGCTAGCTAGCCTCACATGAATATAATCTTTATAGATTTAACTATAAGTTCACCAAATCTTTAGTTTTTAATTCAAGTATTATTAAATGCCAACACATGGCGTACATGCACAACAAAAACATCATCATGCAACAACTAGGAAGATTAGGTTAGCACGACAACGTATACTACTTCTCTTCTCTTAATTGGTCTTACGATTGATTAGAAAAAATTATTTTTTTGTACAATATGATTGTCACGTACTCGCAACTTATTGACTTGGAATTGGTTGGGGTTTATAAAATCAAAAAATAGGTAGCATTTTCTTTAAGGGGTGGTTTGGATTCCTAATCAATAAACAAAAGTACAAGATAACTATGAGATTGTGGTCAACACCTTTGCCAACCTTCCAAGAATCTCAGTCATAATATATATATATATATATATATATATATATATATATATATAACTAAAACCTTGACTTTTAATTCAAGAAGTAGTTTTGCATCAAGTTTGTGTTCATTCAAACTAATTAACCACCTCCACCTTTTGTTTATTATGTTAGTCTTAATCTAGTGAGAGACAGACACGTGATAATAATAAGAAAAAGTTATGATTGATGTAATAAATATTTACTTTATTCGAATCTTTAGTATTTTATGCATGCTTTATTCATACATACGACCAAGGCAAATTTGTTAATATTCAGATTGCTTATGCAATATTTCTATTAATATTTTTATAATCTTTTCTCACGTGAACATGTAAATAATATTTATGTGAAAAACATCGTACTTCGTAAAAATATTAATAAATTTTTTTAATGAAAATATCTCTTTCCTTTGATCAATTTGTCAATTGATTCGTGTCACATTTCAAACTATATGACACAAAGTGATTTGACCCTTTTAACAACTCTTAAGTTTATTGCTACCTTTTGATTTTTGAGAAATCATAATTGAAAATTTTATTTAATCAAGTTATGGGAATGGGGTTAAAATTGAGAATATGAGCATAGATTATCTATTTTATTAGTGATTGATTTTACTGAAAAAGATAGGCAGAGCTTTCTTCCACGGTATCAACACTCAAGAAATATTCAATAAAATAAGGAGATAAAGAAAAAAAAATCCTGCTATACATGATGACAATTTCATGCCGATAAAAAATGTCGACTTATGTGAATATATAGGATAAGTAAAAATAAAAGAGAGACCTAGACACTATTGTTCCGTTCTATCTTATCTCTTAGAGTTACATGTTAGTCACAATCCAATTTCATCACGAGATTTGTCGACAAATGCATCATTTTCCTAAGAAAAAAGTTACTCTATATTACTGATCATTCTATCTTGCAATAATTGTCTTTATTATTTATTGTGTTTCTATTTGATTTTGGGACGTACTAGAGATACATTAATAATTACATTTAAAATATATTTATATTATATTTGAAAAACAAAATCCTTTTATTAATATATAAATATATTTTCAACAGATATTTCAATTTATTAATAATACAGTTAGAATAAAATTGAAACAATTGTTAATTTATTATGAACGTTGAGAATTGAAAAAGGTTCTAATATTATATGATTCAGTTAGTAATAAATTAAATAGGCCTGCTATCAATTGATTAGGTCAATGAGGTTATTTTTAAATTTAATTTTATAGCATTTGGCCTCAGACCAAATCATCGATTTTATTAATATGCATTAAACGAAAATGACATGTACTTACTTTTCATCTATAAGACGATAACATTGCAGCCCTGTTTATAAAAATATTTAAAAAAAATAAAATAAGTAAAATAAAATAATTTAGAACCTTATTATGGTCTTCTATTCTTTTTCTTTATATATCATATTTTTTTGCTTCTTATATAAGCTGTTTAACATTAAATATTGAATTTTAAACTCGACCTTATATATATATATATATATATATATATATATATATATATAATATTAAAGAAAAGGAATATTAAGGTAACATGCAGGTAGATATCACAAGCATTTCATAAACTTAAGAGCTGGAGCTTAATTAAGCAATTATTTGGCTTTAAAAACAATGGAATTGCCGTCCAAATCAGTTGTAAATCTACTAAATCAGTTCTCATCTAATTCTAGGCAAGTCTGACACATGCTCTTGTCAGACATGTTGAAATATATTTATTAATTTATTTAAAAATATATGGATAGTATTTTCGTACTCATCTTTGACAAGCTTTGGTGTTCAATTCAACTATTTATATTTAAACTTTAATCTGAAGTTCAAATTTGGCCAATTAGTTAAATCATTTTGCTTATTAAGAACCATATATGTTAATAGAATAAGTTTATGTGCACAAATTATACACAACGAGCACGACACCCCACCTCACACGAACAAACTTAACTTCTCCGTCGATTGGGCCGAAATTTATAGAAACCTATACACAAATGAGTTTCAATTTATAAAAACCTATGCACAAATGGTGAAACTCACGTAACGTGTACCAATATATGAGATGTGTAATTTTTATTTTTTATTTTTAATAATAAATATCACTTTTTATCTCTCTTTTTATACTATTTACACACAACTTTTTATGTATAGTTTATACATAGAACTACGCGTATTATTGATATTTGACAGAGACTTTGCTGCAAAATTTTCCAAGTAAACCTGCTCCAAAAAGAACATATTTTTCAAAAGATTCCTAATGTAATGCCTAATGCACATGGACATAATCATTAATCTAATAACTTATTCTAAAAGAACACCTAATGAACGGGGAACCATCTAAGCAAGACAAGCAAGATCCATAATTTGTTAATAGTTCCCGTGAAGTAAATGCACCATAGATTAATACACGACGAGGATTCCCTCTAATATCTTTTTCATCTAATTTTTACCCATACACATTCAGTAACAAAAATATTATATTTAGCGAAATATATTGTGTTGTTAATACCGTCGCTAAAAATAATATTTACGTCGCTAAATATTTAAATAAATAAATAAATCTTGCATTAGTAATAAAAGGATTAAAAATGACAAAAGAATTGAACTTCAAGTTATCCAAGTCAAACGATAACCAACATCCCAGGTTTAAGAGAACCAACATCCAAAAAAATGACATCCAAGTAAAACCTAATCCTCAACCCCACCATTATATCTTCAAGAAATCAAAAGCGCATATATATATATATATACACACACACACACACACACACTGAAATATCCACATAATTAACCAATATCTACCCAATTGGCTGATTGAGAAATTTGATAGGGAAGATCAAGAACAGTTCTACCTCCATCCACTAAATCATCAACAACAACATCAAGGTGATCAACAACACCCCGTCTCCTCCATAGCTTATAATTTAGCCGCGGGTTAATACTATAAGCTTTCGAACTTTGTGTCCTCGAGCAAAAACACCAATCCCTTCTAAGGAACCAACTCATGTCCTTCAGGACATCACTGTCTAACTTTTGCCATGATGTCTCAGCATCACTGTACCTGAAAAAACTCAACTCATTAGTATAATCAACTTTCACTAAATCCCCTTCAAATTCCATTATTGATGTAGTCACATTGTCGGAACCAGGTACTTCTAGGCATATTAGAGTAGTAATATTGCATACAAGCATTTCTCCTGACTTATCAAAGCAGTAAACATTTTCATCAATGATCAACGAATGAAGGTATGGCCGATTTCGCCTCATGTCTTCTACGTAGTACCACTCATTCCACAAGTCATCACCTGAGCAAGCTGTTCGAATGGTTAGTTTGTTGTTACAGCGACGGAGAAGGACTATGCAGCGAGGATGTCCTTCACAGGTGGAAAAGGATCCGAGGGAAGGGTTAAATGAATCAAGAGATGGCAAATTGATTTTAGCTTTTGTAAAAGGGTTGATCAAAAACACAACCCTCCCATTTGAGCCTGAAAAATGCACTTGTTTCATGAGAAACCATCCGTTTTTTGAGGAAAGCATCACAGCGTCAGAAAATTCAGGCAGGTCGATGGTAAATTTTGTTTTTCTTGTAATGGAAATAAACTCCCGTTCAGTTTTATTCGCGGTTTTTTGCATGATCCATGGCAACCCATCTCCAACCGAGAGCTTTTGGGGGTAAAATTTGGACACAGACAACCAATCACGACATACAGCAGAGAGACGCATATCATCAAATATGTCTAACTTATCCTTGATCATCCATAAAACAAGAGCTGGAAGAGAAGGCCACTTGCTATCGCTTGTGTTGCTACCATTAGGCTGTTGTGACTGATTATCCTCTCCACACAAGTGATATGAATGAGTAGACTGAAAAGAAAAACCAGAATTCGCCTCCTGTAAATCCCCTTGCTTGCAGTTTGATCCCTGAAGTGGTCCTACTGAAAACACTGATATTCCTGAAATTATAGTTTAAGAGGGGGAGGGGGCAGGACATGCAAGCTTATAAAAAAAATCTAACAAAAATGAACATTTGGAAATTGGAGGAGTAGAATGTACTGTGTGAGAAACTCTTGTAGATGATCCCAAGAACCAAAAATGAAGCAGGTTCTTAGTTCCTGTTTGACCCAAGAGCCACTAATATATGTTTCAGGAACTGGCCATCAATTTGCATTGAACTCATAAGATATTAACAATATACTTTCACTGTATTTTTTGATACCCAAAATATATCTGCCAGTGTAAAAGGACTGACATGAAAAAAGAATCTCAATATCATAGTTATATATGTAGGGTTTCCGATACATAAAGGCAACGGAATTTAAAATTTTTTAAAACTATTTCGAAACCCTAAAACAGGATCCATGTGAAAAACAAATTAACTCAGAGGTTTAGATTTGTTTTACTGATTATCCGAGCTTGAATGGAACGATTAAATTCTGAATGGCTTCGAATCTCCAACGCAATCCAACGGAACTGCGTCTCTACGGTATCCACACGAACGCCCCGCGAACCGTCAAACGATCTGCAGCAAAGAGATTTCGGTACTAGCCGCCAAGATCTGGATTTTACTGAAGTTTTTCTCTCAACTCTCTTTTCTAAAAACGGCTAGGGTTTTGTTTTTCCTTTTGGTCTCACGTAAACAAGACTGCTGATATATCAGATATATATAGTGTCCAAAAAATAATTAAACAAAACCCTAATCCTATTAGAAAAGTAAAATCCGAATTTATATATATTATATTTTAATTAAGTCTTACTTAATTAATATACATATATACAAATTATCCTGTTAATTTAAATTCGTAATTTAAATACTATCAATCATATTGACATATTTAAATCCTTACAATTTAAATTAATTCCCTTTTAATTACGTTCTAAGTGTGTGACCCTATAGGTTATTATTATATTGGCAATAATTTTAAAATCATATTATAAAATTATAAACAGTGAGTGACATCTAGTAATGCATCACTGCTATCCAAATAATAATAAGATCGGTGACTCAATGCAACCTTTTCGTGACCAATGTTCAATGTAATTTAATCCTTTTAACCTTGACATCCTAGATTAAACTCGAGCCATGGAATGTGTCATACTCTTCATAATTTAATCTGAGTTTTCTTGATCAATGAGTAGACCATATGAAACAAATCACTATTTGAGCATGGCCATGCATTTCATAGTCTTACTCAATCAAGAGGCCTATGGATATCACCCCTAATATATAGGAGGGTTAAATTCCATCTAGATCACTCATATTTCTCACACGATTCATGATGTGCCCAATAATCACCTTTATTGTCCACCCTATTAAAGGTGACCTTTGATGATATCAAAGTACATAAATTCTCATATAGTAATATAGTGATTTCAGGTCGGAGAACCATTACATCATTGTCACTATGAGAATTGCTTATGACACTTTACATAATGCTCCACGTAGAATTCTCATGGTGGGTCTGTCCAGTACATTGTTCTCTAACACGTACCTATGCATTGACTCAATATCTCATATATTAATGACCAATGAGATTTGACCATCAGTCAATCCACATACTAGTCTCAATGTATCATTATTGTCCCATTAACAATGATACTCGACTAGGGACATTTAAGATTAATGATACTAATTGTAATTATATAATCTCATGTTCCAGTCACATACTTGAAGCTATATAATTTGTATCATTATTCTAAGGACTTTTATTATGCTAACATTTATATAACACAGTAAATGAAACCATAATAAAATAATTCATTTATTCAATCAAATATCAAAAGAAATGTTAAGCAATTACATCAAATAATTGGCCTCTAGGGCATAAACTCTAATAATATAAACCCTAATGGCATAATGTAGTCATGGCGCATGGCATGGTGATATTTCCCTTATGCGCCTTGTCACAGTGAATGGTGTACCCCCTTGACAAGCTGATAAATGTCGCGCGCCATTTGGCCCAATGTTATCCAAATCTTAATAAAATAGAAACAAAATTGACTACTAGTGATTAGAACGAGAAAATACCAAAGTACCGTGAAAAAAAATTAGGACCAGTGAGTGAGTGAGAGAGACTGAGAGAGTCATAGACTTGTACAAACCCTAGAGACAGAGAGTTGACAATTTAACTACATGCTCTGTTTCGAAGCTTTCCTTCACTTTCTTGAATCCTTTTCTTTCTTTTCCTTTCTTCTTTAATATACTTAATTCGATTACCTTTATTCTCTGTGCGATCTATCTTTCTCCTTGGTAGTTAACAGTTTAAGCCTCCGACTTTATGTCATTTGCAATTTCTTATCTTTTTTGGCTAAAAAAATAATTTTATTAGAAAGAAGAATAAGGAAAAGCTAATGAAGCTGTTGGACAATGGCACACCATGGAGGACTTTCTCCTCACACCCAAAACATGTGTTTTGGTATGTAACATGTTTTGCACCATGCATCATGTGTTACATGTATTTTTGGTGTCTTGGCTCTTCACTCCTCTCTCTCTCTCCTTCTTCATATATGCAGTATATGTTGCTTCCCTTTGGGGTGATCGGATTAGATTGGTAGAGAGAAAATTGCATGAAATAATAACAAGCAAATAGCAAATATTAAGCTCCCAAAGAATTCTGTAAATTCTTGTTGAACGGATCGTGAAATTAATCTCCGTTTTCATCTTACAAGAGATTGTAATTCGGAGATATCACTGGGTCGTGAATTTGTTCGAGATCTTACGCACCAAAGATTAAATACGCTTCAAGAGGTATGTTTTTGGTTCTCGAATATGTAAACTCATGCTAGCGTACATGGTATTAAATCCGTTCATTGGTATCAGAGCATGCATATTTCGATCATATGTATGCCATGTATGTAGTTTACACGAAGCTCCATTGATGAATGTTTAAAAAACTTGAAAAACATTATCAACCCGAACACTTTGAATAGCCATAACTTTCTCTATATTTGTTCGTTTAGATTTTTGTTGATATGTATGTGTAGTACGTGTTGTAAGCTTTCCAAAGACATATTATACGCATTAAACGGATAAATATTGAAAGAGATATGACCTTTCAAAGTTTGCGTCGCACATTGGCATTTCTGTAATTATCCTGATGGCTTGAGGTTGAAGACGAAGCGCAATCCTACTCTTAGTAGGATTTGTGTACGTCACAACTCTTCTATGGTAGCTCCCAAAATGGGTTTTGAGCACACCAATAGAATCCCCATGGGAAGTCGATCAAGACAGAAAAAACCAGGTCGCGAAATGAGGCCAGGAAGGCGGCGCGTGGGTTGCACGCGCGCTGGACCGCCGCAAGCCTCACGCGCGCGCACATGGCGCGAGCTGCTGCTGAAGTGCAGCGCATGGGCTTCACGCGCCCGCGCGGATCTCGCCCGCCTGCCCGACCCGATGCCCGCCGACCCAGTAACCGACCCGCGATATCCAGCCCGAACCGGTTCCTAACCCGCGCGCCAACCCGTTTCCGGAATTTTTTTTATTTTTGTTTTTTATTTTCAGAAATTGATTTCTTTAATTGTTTTATTAATGAAAATTCATTATAAAATAGTTTTAATTATCAGAAAATTCTGAAAATATTACAGAAATTTTTTATTGGGTTATTATTAATATTTCCATTAAAATTTTTGGAATGTTATTATAATTGGATGTTTTTGTTAATTTCCAATTGTGTTATGCTATGGTTTATTAATTGTAATAATTAGCATAATTATCAGAAAATTCCAGAAAAATTACAGTAATGTTTTATTGTGATAATCTACTGTTAGAATTTTTTTGGAAGTTTTGTCATGTGTTTATAGCATACTTGGTATATTAATTGAGTAATATTGCCTATAATTTGATTCCGTTTGTTAATATTTTTGGAATATTAATTGTTGGTGCTTGGAATTAAATTGTCTTGCTATATGTACACATGTACACTTGTTCCTAGTGGGAGTAAATTTAGGTGGTAATAATTTAATTAAGTTATTCCCTAAATTACACGTCTAATGCGCTGAAAAATTAAATTTAAATAATTGGGCATTTATGTGGATTGTGATTACAAAGCCTGGCGAAGTCTCCCTTCTATATTTATGTCACATTATTTTTATGTTAATTTGATTCATGCGGCAAAGATGTTTTAATATATTGTGGTTAACAATAAATATCTCTTATTAATTCTCATATTTTTTAGTTCAACAGAAATGACTTCAAAACACATTATCGCATATCTTAATCAGGGAAACAAATTAGACGGAGATAACTACGACGTGTGACACAGGAAAGTCAGGATGGTCTTGGAGGAGCAAGAGGTTGAAGAAACCCTGCTGTCCAAAATGGTAAAAGCAGAGGATGACAATACAGATGATCCGATCAAGGTTGCAGCCTTCGAAAGTTGGCGCAAAAAAGATCGTATCGCTCGCATAACGTTGAGCTGCATGAACAATGACTTTCTGTTTGAGTATGAACAGTACTTTACTGCACACGAAATGTGGGAAGCTCTCAAAACTAAGTTTGGTGGCACCTCGTTGACAAGGCTAAGGGAATTAGCCATAAGATTCGATGGTTACAAAAAACGTGATAATAACACTATGAAACAACACCTTCGAATTATGGTCAATATGATCCGGGAATTAAAAACCGGTGGGACTCAATTGTCAGACGAGCAACAGATTTCTGCAGTGGTTCGCTCACTTCCCGATAATTGGGAACATATGCGGGTAAACATGACCCATAACGAGAATATCAAGAATTTTGATGATATTCGTCGTCACCTGGAACTTGAGGCTGAGCGCCTTGAGATTGTCAAAACCTCAAGGGCATATGTAGCTGAATCAAACCCTAATTGGAGGCCCAAACCCAAGAAGGGGAAGAAGAAATCTGTTAATCCCACTGCGCCTAAAGGGGCTGCGAGTGGAGGTGCTGGCAAACGAAAAAGGGGCAAACGAGGTTCTGGTAAGAAGTACAAGGCCAAGATGGCATGCTACAACTGTGGCAAGGCGGGACACTTCGCTCGTGAATGCACTGAGCCGAAGAAGGTAATTCCCAGTCCCAATCTATCTATGTGCTTAGTATCAAATACTGTTTTTGTTGCTCATTCTCTCCATATGTGGATTGTAGACTTCGGAGCAACGGACCACATAGCTAGAGATCAGAGTGGATTTGTGGAATATCGCCGCATTTCGGCTGGCAGAAAAGTATACATGGGGAACGATTCCAGTGTGGACGTGCTAGGCACTGGCACTTACAAACTGGAAATGCGAGGATGCTCAGCATTGACCCTATATGATGTACTTTATGCGCCGGATGTCCGGCAGAATTTATTTTCTGTTTTATCAGTACTACGTTTGGGATATTCTGTTATGTTTGAGAATAATTCTGTAATAATTTCATTTGTGAAGAATATTGTTGGATATGATTTTATATCAAATGGTTTTATGGTTTTGGATACTATTGATTCTAGTATTAATAGTGATGATTCTTATTCATTGCTTGTTGAAAATGATCATGATAGTTCAATTCAATGGCATGCTAGATTAGGCCATATTAGACAGGATAAAATGGCTAGGTTAGCTCGAGCAGGTCTTTTAGGCCCACTCGCTAATGTTAATCTACCCACATGTGAACATTGTTTAGCAGGTAAATCAACTAGAAAACCATTTGGTAAAGCTACTAGGGCAGAAACACCTTTGCAACTCATTCATTCAGACATTTGTGGCCCTTTGAATGTGAAAGAAAAGCATGGACGTTCCTACTTTCTCACAATGATAGATGACTATACGCGCTTTGGGTACACTTTCTTGATCTCTCATAAGTCTGAGGCATTAGAATGCTTTAGACGTTATTTGATTGAGGTTGAGAAACAGTTAGACAAGAGTGTTAAGGCACTAAGAACTGACCGAGGCCGCGAGTATCTGTCCGATCAGTTTAAAGCACTATGTGAAGAAAGAGGGATAATCAGGTAACTGACAATCCCTAGAAACAAAATGGTGTGGCGAAGAGGAGGAACCGGACATTATTAGACATGGTTAGATCTATGATGGCGCAAGCAAATTTGCCTATCTCTTATTGGGGTGATGCATTGTTGACTGCGACGTATATACTTAATCGTGTACCTTCAAAATCAGTACAGTCCAACCCATATGAAATGTGGACCGGCAGAAAGCCCGAATTGGGCCATATGCGGCCATGGGGATCAGCAGCTTTCGTACACAACACTTCTCATCAACATGGGAAGTTGGGCCCGAGGGGTAAGAAGTGTATCTTTGTGAGATATTCTGAACACTCCAAAGGCTATGTGTTTGTTGAAGAGCAGCCTGATGGGACTATATCCGAGATAGAGTCACGAGATGCGGATTTCCTTGAGATGGATTTCCCTAACAGAGGTGATGTGAGCAAGGAGATGAACCTTTATGAGATGGAGGAAGATTTAGACATCCCAAATCGTACAGTAGAGACCGAAGAGGATATTCCTCAGGCTCCTGTAGATAGTGGGAGTGACATACCTTCGAGTAGTTCTTTTCCATCGAATGATGAGTCTCTTGTTCCTCAAATACGTAGAAGTCAAAGAGGTAACATTCCACGTCGTCTCTTTGAGATTGAGGGGAATGCTTTTGTGGCTGATACGCGAGAAGAAGAGGAACCTCGATCTTATCGAGATGTTTTATCATCTGTTGTCAGCAATAAATGGATGATTGCAATGGAAGATGAAATGGAGTCCATGAGGACTAATCAAGTCTGGGATTTGGTTGACCTTCCACTAGGGCGAAAGGCTATTGGGAACAAATGGGTTCTTAAAGTCAAACGCAAGGCGGATGGTTCCATTGAAAGGTACAAAGCTCGTCTTGTAGCCAAGGGCTACACCCAACAAGAGGGAATTGATTATGAGGAAACCTTCTCACCAGTTGTAAGGTTTGCTTCAATTCGCCTTATTTTAGCAATTGTCGCGCATTTGGATTTAGAGTTGTATCAAATGGACGTGAAGACAGCTTTTCTCAATGGAGATTTAGCTGAGGAAATATACATGGATCAGCCAGAGGGGTTTATCGTAGAAGGACAAGAGCACAAAGTATGCAAGCTCAAACGTTCTATCTATGGTTTGAAACAGGCTTCCAGACAATGGTATCTAAGATTCCATCGAGCCGTCATTAGTGATGGGTTTACGATGATCGAGGAAGACCATTGTGTGTATATCAAACGGTCCAAAGATAAATTCCTTATCCTATCGATGTATGTCGACGACATTCTACTAGTTGGGAACGATACGGAGATAATTGTCGCTACCAAAAGGTGGTTGTCCTCTAATTTTGAGATGAAGGACATGGGAAAAGCAGCTTATGTTCTTGGAGTTAAGATTTATAGAGATCGCTCAAGAAAGCTTCTTGGTTTGTCTCAAGAGACTTACCTTAAGAAGGTTCTGGAGCAATTCCAGATGAGCAACTGCAAACCCATAGACACTCCTATCGCTAAAAGCGACGCCATTGGACCCGAACAATGCCCTACTTCTCCCGAAGAAATTAAGAAAATGTCTCATTACCCGTATGCCAATGCTATAGGAAAGCTAATGTATGCAGTTGTGTGTACTCGGCCTGATATAGCATATGCGGTTGGTTATCTCGGTCGTTATCAGTCAAACCCTGGAATTGCTCATTGGAAGGCAATCAAAAGAATCTTACGATATTTGAAGGGTACTTTGGACTACATGTTATGCTATGGAGGTAGCAAGAAACAGACTTGCGTTGCTCTTTCGACAATGGAGTCAGAGTTTGTAGCATGTACGTCAACTGTTCAGGAAGCTATGTGGCTGAGGAGATTCTTCGAGGATCTTGGAGTCATCCCTAATGCTTCAGACTACGTTACTATTTTCTGTGATAGCACAGCGGCCCTAGATTACACTAAGGACCCTACGTATCACGGTAGGATGAAGCACATTGACCTGAGGATGAACTTTATTAGCGAGAATATAGCAAATAATGAGGTGATATTAAAGTACATGCCCACTGACCTTATGGTAGCGGATCCCTTAACGAAACCTATTCCGAAAGATGTCTTTTGCAGGCATGTTAGTTCGTTAGGCCTTCGTAGGGTTTGATGTATTTTATTTGCATCTGTTATATCACTCATTGTATGGATTGTATTTGAGATATTTACTATTGTTTTGAGACATTTATCATATATGCGAGATTCATTTGTTCCCACTTGTGATTGTGATAGCGCACATGATAAATATTATTGGTTCACACAGTTATTATGCATACTGGATATGCACACACTAAATATATGTCAACAGGTTGATTGGCTCACTCACATGAGCAATCATCTTTGGCGCTTTGAAAAGCAAGCAAGGTTGAGACAGTTCACTTTATTGGCGCTTTGAGTAGCGAGCTATTGATACTTTGAATAAGCAATCAATTGGCGCTTAGTAGCGAGCAAAATGAACATAATGTCGCCTTGGCATGTGCCAAGATGAGGTTAATCTAGTTAACCAAATATAAGATGTCCCACCATCTATATAAACCTGTACTGATAGCCGGATGTGAAGTTCAGAGTTGGCGCTTGGGAAAGCGAGCAATCTAGAAATTCGAGTTCGGCGCTTGTGGAGCGACTGAACTAAGATCCGTACGGCATGACTAGAAGACATGCTCATATTGAAGAGATTGTCTGCCGTAACATGATAATCGGACACGAAATTTCAAATGTGGCGCTTTGATAAGCGAGCAATTTGAAATGTTCGGGTTAACCACTCTAGGAGTGACTAGACTAAGGTCCGCACAACAAGGCTATAAAATAGTATGTTGTGAGAGAGTTACATGAGCTAAGCGATCATGCAATGGAGGTGAGAGAATGAATCCCTGTTTCCTCACCATGTGAGTCCAGTAGGACAGGATTGTTAGTCCTACATCTAGTGCTCTTTGTGATCTTTGACTATACTACAAAGATATGGATTGATGTTGCTACTTTGGTTTTGATTCCTACGGTCAGGATTGATGAGACAATAAGGACCGATTCTGGGAAAGCAGTTGATTCATATCTGAGTAGTATTAGAGCAAAGGGAAGACAATTTGATTTCACCTCGTTCTGCACTTATTGTCGACAACTATGGTGCTTTGATAGCGATATAGTAATAAGTGAGATACGAAATAGACATGGGCCCAAAGGTGGTTAAGTATGGCTCTCTGAGGGATTAGAGATGCTTAACCTAGTAAAAATCAAATGTGTCTGGAGTACTCTGAGTTTATAGGTTGTAGCATCTACGTGAACTAATTGAGTTTGGCGTGAGAGCTCCCGCACTGTTTTTCTTTAAAAGGGTAGATGTCTCTATGTTGGCCCTAACAGGTTTGATATAGAGCTCCCGCATTGCAGGTAAACTCAGCGGTCGCACGGTCCGGCAACTGAAGATTTACGAGTTTTTGGTTTGAGCTATATTTTTTGGCAAATGTGAGGATTACGTCGTCCCCGCCATGGGCGAGTGGGAGATGTTGGACAATGGCACACCATGGAGGACTTTCTCCTCACACCCAAAACGTGTTTTGGTATGTAACATGTTTTGCACCATGCATCATGTGTTACATGTATTTTTGGTGTCTTGGCTCTTCACTCCTCTCTCTCTCCTTCTTCATATATGCAGTATATGTTGCTTCCCTTTGGGGTGATCGGATTAGATTGGTAGAGAGAGAAAATTGCATGAAATAATAACAAGCAAATAGCAAATATTAAGCTCCCAAAGAATTCTGTAAATTCTTGTTGAACGGATCGTGAAATTAATCTCCGTTTTCATCTTACAAGAGATTGTAATTCGGAGATATCGCTGGGTCGTGAATTTGTTCGAGATCTTCCGCACCAAAGATTAAATACGCTTCAAGAGGTATGTTTTTGGTTCTCGAATATGTAAACTCATGCTAGCGTACATGGTATTAAATCCCTTCAGAAGCACTTCTTGCCAATCTAAGACAAGATAGCAATTCCTCTGAAAGCTCCCATAGCCGAATCCCACAATGCTAGAAAAGACATCCTATCCCAATGTTGTTTGCAGTTTAACCCCCTATACTTTCAATTTAGCATTGTTTACAATTATTTTTGAAGATTATGCGTAGTTTAATTTTAATGTTGTTTTCTCCTCGTTTTTTTTATTGTTGTTATTGTATCTCATTCATATTACTTGGTTGAATTATTATCATTTTTTTAATTAATTTTCTAAGTTTCAAAAAATGGGAACAGTATCATGGCATGCCTTAACTACTATGTGACGATCCTATATGAGCCAAGGTTGCAAATAACATGCACCATGGCATTTCCCAATGTATGCCTTACGTGAGCTAATTCATGACCAAGGCAAAAAGATAAGGTAAGGGCTTAATGTCTACCTTTGTCGTAGTTCTATGGTCATTTGCTATGAAGCATAAATACGGCTGAGAGGAGGAAGTATTCATGTTGGATACATACCGTGTATCCGAACACAGATACGGCACTGATACATATCCAGCATGCCTGGACATGCAATGTAGAACATGCCCTTTTCATTTTCACCTTTATTTCTGGTATGAAACGGAAAGAGTCAAGAAAAGAGCCTGTCTGCCAAAAATAGGTGTATCTCCAACTGTCAATAGACGGCTAAAGGATGATAAACTCCCAACAACTGGAATTTTTGGATAGAGTAGAAGAGATAAATAAGACTCCACTTTTCTGCGCAAGTTATATCCAAATTCCAAACCATTCCAAAACAAACATTTACGAACTGTGCTAGAGTTTCAGGGAAATAGAAGAAAATAATATAAATTAAACATAATCCAAAAGAAACACAAAAAATTGAAAAGGGAAAAAATGCCCACTCATCAGATCCAATTAACAATAGCTACGATTATGATACCAAAAGTGCGAAAATATATAGAAGAGAACAAAGCAACATTACAACCATACCTTCCTCTCGCCTCCGAGGAATGTTCAGTTTCAGCTGCTTGCTTTCAACTAAAAAATCAGCAGTATAATTTGGATCTTCAGAACTGCTTCCAACGCCAGCATGCATGTCTACTATAGCTTCCTCTTCCCCCAGAGTAAAGGACAGTTTCAGCAGCTTCTCTTTTACTAGATAATTGGTAGTAACATCTAAACCTTTGGAACTACTTTTGAAGTCGGAAAAGCAACTAGTTTTCCTCTTCCTTCGATTTACCATCACACAAATTTACCTGTGCAACAACAAGATTTGCAGAAAGCATTGTCAGTTGTTGATGATCCATCTCTAAGTATGATTAATAATCAGCCAAAGCATATCGGTGATGTATATCAAAATTCATAAATTTCAGATAAAGGGGGATATAGAAGTGAAAAAAAAAATCTGGCAAAGGGGGGGAAATTTAAATTTTATGGGTTATTTTATAAGAATTAAAAATAATAGTAAAAATGTCAAATTTTCAAAACACAAGGGGGCAAATGCCCTCCATAAACTACACCTAGATCCTCCACTAAGCACAAGACACAAATCTGCCTGGATTCCATATCCCAATTTGGAACCTATATAGCAAGGAATCACTTTCGATGGAGATTTTTTTACAACTGAAAGAGCTTTTTATGGCTAAACCCATCTGAAAAGTATGAATCCCAGACCATCACGATGATTATGAAGCTAAAGTTAAAATCTGAAGCTCGTTAACTGATTGGACATAATGTAACCTAAAGTTGTAATGGAAAAAATTACTCATTCGCTTAAAAATATAAAAGCATTTTCTCTTGGTGTCCACGCTGTTGTTTTTCTGGTTTCTTTTGAGAATATAAATGCAATTGAGAAGAAGAATTAAGGAGTTCATGTTTTTTTGGTTTGTTTGGTTTTTCATTTATGGTGCACATAGAAGTTGCTCGTCCAATCTTGGCTAGGTTTTTCTATGTTCTTTCTGCAATATATATGTTTCTTTTATAGAAATTAAATGCGGGGATTTAAAGTCCAAAACATTTCCTAGACACTGAGCAACAGAAATTTCCATGGCTATATGAGAATTTGATGACTTGATTTATGAAGCTGACTCAGTGTGCCTAATAGTTACAACGAAATTGACACCATACCATTACATAAAGAATATGAATTATCCTCTTAAAATAAATTAAACTCTAAAATTTACCATACTTTAGTCTTTATACTTATTTTTATTTTCCTAGAACAGTGTTATATACACCTAAGTTGTGCACAGTATATCAATATGTTTATGTTTCAAAGCAAGTTTTAAAAATGTATTAAAAGTTAAGTCCTGTTAGTTATAACTCATAGAAAGATGTAATTTTCATGTGGCACTAACAGATGCATATATATACACAAATTAGGCATCCCTTTTTTGGTTGAGCATATTCAAGTAGAAGTAATTTAATGTTTGTAATCAAATAAATTTTTAGTTGTGTTAGTGGCTGACAACCATGCTACTTAATATTACAAAAACAAGTGAAGTAGCCCATCCAGACATCTTCTTTTGGTGTATCATATTAACTACAAGGCAAGACGCTTCTGTTGCTGAAGACTGACCAATAAAGCCAGCAGTCAAGGGTATTATTTTCCCTTTACCTAAACAAAAAGAATCATAACAGATCACTTACAAAATTTTGACCTTATTATACCATTAATCAATCAATCAAAATTCTGTCGAAAGGACCCGATTCACAATTCAGTAATAACCCATAAAGTTTAAACCTTTAATCAATCAAAAACAGTTCTATCGGGAGAACCCAGTTGAAAATTCATTACTAATCCATCAAGTTTGAACCTTTAGTCAATCAATTAATTTTCATTTGAGATAACCCAATTGAAAATTACCTATTAACCCACAAAGTTCTAACCTTACAGTCAATCAATTAAATTCTATTGACAGAACCCAGTTGAAAATTCACCACTAACCATAAAGTTTTAACCTTTACTCAATCAATTAAATATTTATACCGAACCAAATTGAATTTCTATCACTATCACATAAAAGTTTAACATGGTCTACCTAATATAACAATAGTAGTTTATAATAGTAATTGCTAAAGACCCTGCAGAATCATAAATACAAAAGATTATAAGGGTTGGACACATATTATACAAAAAGAAGTCAATGCAGCAAGATTCACATACAAAAAGTACAAAAACCCTAAACCCTTATATATATATATTACATATATTACATACCTCTTTGATACGAGTGTGAATAAAAAAAATGGTCTTTTTTTGTTGTTGTCGTGGATTGTACTTCTTCTATCTTCATTCTACTCTTCTAATATCAATATGATCTAATGGATTGACTGCTCTGGTGGGATGAAGAGGGAGGACACTATTGGGCTCCCGCCAAAAGTCGGTGGGGGTGCTTCACATAACACACCAAAGAGGGTCCTCTGTCCTAATTATACTTGGCAATGGGTTGGATAAATTTAATTTAGAGATAAAATTCGTATTTTTTTTAAACAGAGAAAATGATGTATATTCATTTTTTTTTTATTTTTTTTATTTATATTTCATACTTTCTTTTTTAAAAAAAAGAGTAAATTATAAGTAAAATTTTATATTTTTAAAAAAATTTCAATATGAATGCGAGACCTATTTCTTATATACAAGAAACAGATTTTACGAAACTATTATTTTTATTTATAGAAATATTAATTATTAAAAAATATTACTAAAATTGACGTAGACTTACCAATACTTACGTACGTCCAAAATATTTAATTTTGGGGGCATAATTTCGCACTCATTAATAAACTGGTAATATAAATTATCAAACATGTGTAACTTATGGTCTAATTCACAAGTATCACACCCATTTATATTAATAATTTATTGAACTGTTAAGTAGTCATTTTCTTATTTTAAATAAGAAATCTTTTTTTATATTCTAAAATGAAATTCTTTTTTAAATTTATGTTAGAAAACTTTTTCCTATTTTGAGTTGAAAATCACTTTTAATTTTAAGTATTATATTATTAGACCCTTTTATGCTATAAGTTTACAATTTTGACTTATCTTAAGTTGGAATTTTATTTTTCTTATTTTAAGTTGAAAACCCTTTTTCTATTTTATTGAAATACTTTTTTTCCAAACCTTTTATCTATTTTGGAAATTAACTTTAAAAATAAAGACAATTTTCTAAAAACAATTTCAAGGAAAAATAAAGGTATTTTGTGTCAAAAGTTACAAAAGACAAGTCATACGTACACATGCATATACATCCATATATTAGTGCTGACCTGGCGTCGATCTTTCCAACAGCAAAACCAAAACCAAAACCAAATAATACTACTATTTGTCGATTCATTCTCATCACCTCACTCATCAGATCGGAAAATTTCTCGCCGGTATTGAAAAACCCAGCAAATTCCAGCCATGAATCCCGAGTAGTAAGTTCCGTCGAAGTTTTCTTTCAATTTCCTTTTAATTCCATTCAATTTGGTAAAGGTTTCAGTTTGATAATCATGCGCTTAGATTTTATGTGATTATAATTGTAATATTGTGATTCCAAATTGTGGGTTTAATTTATTATTGCGAATTATCAACTTGTTTTTAATTCCGATTATGATTCTTGATCTATTCAGTGCACCCTAGATTTTGGTGTTTTTTCTGTAGATCGAGCTGTAATAATTTTTATACCCTGTAATCAAATTCGTTGTTATACGGTAATAGTTTGTGGGTAAAATGGATTTATTGATCTTGTTTTAGAAGATCACTTAATCAAGGTGTAAAATTGGTCGATCAAGGTTTTGAAATACATATATTGTGGTGTATCGGAGTGGGTGTTGTGGAGATGATGAGGTTAAGGAATTTGAGCCACTCAGAAAATCAAAGTTCATCAAATGCTAGTTTCATTTTCTAATGGTGTTAATAGTGACAGTTTCTAAATCAATCGAGTTGTGTGGTTCTTAGTTTGACTATGTTTAGTAAAATCAATTTCTTTCAGGACTGGTTCAGTTATGCAATTAAATAAGGCATATAATACATTTTCAAGCTAAATGTGTGAGACCTGACTTGGACTGAAACCATATGGAGATTCTCAATTTGTCTCTTCGGATTTCAGTTTTTACATTTTCCTCATTAACCTATACTTTAGAGTGGTGAAAAGATCTATACATCCAGCCAGGGTTTTTAGTCATTAGGTGGAGGTTTGGTCAGCTATTACGGAACTTATACGTTAGCTAGTTCACCTTCAACTAGATAACAATCATGCTGTACTAGTGGGTTGGATGGATATAAGAAAGCACTTGTCTCTTTCTGGCATTATCAGAAAATAATGATAAAAGCTGCAAACCATATTGGGGAATTTTGAAAGTGTTTTGGAGCGTATGTATAGCCATGTAATTTGTGCTAAACCATCTATAAGGGTCCTTATGGATAAAAAGGATCAATATTGTTATAGAAGGCAAGATCTTGACATTGTATGATAATTGTTAGAGTTATTTGTGTTTCCTATTTTTGTGCTTCTGAGGCAGGAGTTGCTGGTAAGGAAGAGTTATTTTATCTTTTGCAACCAAATTGGTAACTACATGTTTATCTGTCTTTGTTATCTTTTGCAGTGATTATCTGTTCAAGCTTTTGCTTATTGGTGATTCTGGTGTAGGCAAATCATGTCTCCTCCTTAGGTTTGCTGTAAGTAATTCGGATATTCTTTGAACTAAACTTTGAGGATATAAGTTATTAGGGTTTCTTTATAGTTTAATTAGTTGGGTTGTTCTTCTCTGGTCACTAATTTTTGTTGCTTTTGTTAAAATATCATAGGAACTATTATCCTTTTGAACAAGTTGACCATGCAGGGAGGTTCCTTTTCTATAGCTTGAAGGAATTTCTATATTTTTAGTTGGAGGAGGAGGACAAAGTGAACTCTCCTGCTGTTTCATTAGTGAACAGCATTAGGTTTCTAATCAGAAGGAAACCTACTAGGACCAGTGTTTTATGGAAATTCTTCAGTCTTGTCAAGTTTCCTCATCTGTTGCAGCTTATTGGATATGCAATGCCGGCAGAATCTTTGCTTTTAAAAATTAAATGTGATTGCTAGTTCTTATGTGTCTTCTAGTTTAGTTGGTTGTTAAACTTAATGTTATGGGTCTTCAAATACTTTGTCAAATAAGATTATGTTATATAACTTTGTATTAATGGTGTAAAGTTATTGTTGTATTTAAAAAGGAAGAAATATATAAAGCAAAGTGAGGAATTTGTCGTCTTTTATTGACTCCTAGTGTGCAGATAGTTAACAGATAAGAATTCCCTTAGACAGCAATCACTAATTATTGATTCAGGATAGCATTCATCTGGATTTTGTTGTCCGACAGATGTTTATCATATGTGTAATTCAGAAAATGGTTCTTCTTTCTTTATTCTTTGTTCCCATGCTCTTTTGGTCCTGAAAAATGGAAAGGTAGAGCCTATAAATATTGAATTTTAACCTAATCCAAGGTATGAAAACTGTTGACCAGTGGTGGACACGTTGATAGGTTATCTTTAAGCTTTAATGTGAGACAGCAATAACTGTTACATAAAATTTCTACTTACTATGAAATGTTTTTGCAGTCCTTCTCTATCCTTTGGCACTTTCAATATATTTTGGGTTAAGTATATCAACATTCTTTCTTTTTGTATACATTGACTACATTCTGGATGTGTAGTTTTCTCAGTCGCCCTGTTTTCCTTGAACGAAGTTCAATATCTTTTCTTTAATATTTCAAACAAACTGTACTCTTTAGCTTCAGCAGTATTACACAAATATTTACATTTATGGAAGTAGTTTTCATTCTCTGATACTAATTTTTCTTAACGATGTTACAGTAGATAATGCTTTAAACTTATCTAGGAAAAAAGGTCCAATTTTCCCTAATAGGAATAATGGTAACTCGTAGTAATTCCCCCTTCCTCTTTTTAAAGGGATTAAGTTTTCAAGACATGAATTCTTTCTCTTGCCTTCTCCTCTCCCACAAAATGCCCAAGGCTGACTCACACAAACTTTTTCCATACCAAGATACTTTTGTACTACCATGTAAATGTAGGCTTGATGTAAAAACTTGTTTTATTTTAGGACGGACTTGCATTCTTCTGGTTGAGTGAGTTATCTTATATGCTCTATACGAAGCAGCTCAGTTTCCAGTTGTACAGCTTGTTAGTAAACAGTGTTCCATTCCGTCACGGCGACCTATCTTAACTTCGCTCTCTCCCTTGTGTGGTAATCGATTTGAAAGGGTGTGTAGATTGTAGAATGTGCAGGTTTATTTCTAACTATTCTTGATGCTTAGAAGTTTGAGCCACCGAGAAACTTTAGATACACTCTTTTCCTTCTTTGTTTTGGCGAGGACAAGTTTATAGCTATGTTACATGGATTCGGCAACCCCTAGAAGGATCTTTAAAAGGACACGACACAAACACAATTATTTTTTGAACATTTTGGTTCACCACCAAACTGATGTCCGAAACCCGCAGCCGTACCCGTGTACTTCTGGATTTAAGAAGAGTCCATGTAACATAAGTTTATAGACTAAAGAAAGTCGATTGAGAGAGTCTCAAATGCGTAATGAGTTTAGGGGGGGGGGCAAAATAATTGCCCAATTCTTGTTCTTACACCTAAATTTTGGAAAAGGTCATAAATCTCGTTTTCTAGATTCCAAATGAGCGCCACAGGGCAGGCATTATATATATATATATATATATATATATATATATATATAGTAACTGTTTCTTGGTTCAATATAAAATGCTTGACCCGTAAAGTGTGAGAATCGTGTTTCATTTTATGACCAATTGTTTCTTGCTATTAACATTAGAGGTTATGTGTTTCCCCAATTTATGCTCAACACCTCACCTTAGCAAGTTTGTCATTATACTAATTTTAGCTTGTCTATCGACTCTATTATTAGAACAAACCTTCGTGGCGGGCAACACACACTATGCGACAAAGTTCTTGCTATGTATTTATAATAAACTACAAAAGTTTAAAGATGAATCATGTTAACTAAAGAAAGTTTAAACATTTATTTACTGAAAAGAATTGCTTACGCATCTGTCTACCTATACTGTTTTGTTAATTCACTGTGAGTATCTCTTAATTAATGCCTTCTGTACGTATTCAATTTGATTCTATATTGAGGTTTTCTACACTTAAAGCCTGATAAATATCCCTGGTTTCTTTGTCAACGCATTATAGGATGATTCATACTTGGAGAGTTACATTAGCACCATTGGAGTTGATTTTGTAAGTAAATATCCGTACCATCAAATATTTACTGATTGTGCATCAATTACCTAAAGTAGTATATCATCAATCTTTTGTAGAAAATACGCACTGTTGAGCAAGATGGGAAGACGGTTAAGCTTCAAATTGTAAGCTTTTATTCCTTTATTCTTTGCTAATTGATTGTGTTATGGATTATCACGTCGGGCATGGACACTAGATGTGATTTCTCATCTTACGGGTATATTTTTGACACTTACGATAAACTGGACAGCCTAAACTTTACCAGATATTTCTCGTCGGAAATACCATTCCACGTGGTATATTCTTTTTAAGCAATGAAAAACACTCAAGTCTGGTCTTTGACTCTTTTCTTTTTGTATGTGTGCAGTGGGATACTGCAGGGCAAGAACGTTTTAGAACAATCACTAGCAGCTACTACCGTGGGGCGCATGGTATTATAGTGAGTCATCTACACTCTTGGTCATTATAACATTGTCCAATTGGTATATGTCCTCCTGTTTGTTTCTCTGCCGAAGACTAATTTCACCTTGCATTGGCTTCTCTTATAGGTGGTTTATGATGTAACAGACGAAGAGAGCTTCAATAACGTCAAGCAGTGGCTGAGTGAAATTGATCGCTATGCAAGCGAGAATGTCAATAAACTTCTTGTTGGGAACAAGTCTGATCTTACTGCAAATAAAGTTGTGTCATATGAAACAGCCAAGGTAAAAAAACTAGCTCTACGCTCAAGGTTATTGAGTGTTACTGCAAACAATACGTCTCACTCGGATTATTAATTGGGATTTTAAATGTTGGCTTGAAGTATTTGTTTATCTAATATGTCCAGGCATTTGCTGATGAAATTGGCATTCCGTTCATGGAAGCCAGTGCGAAAGATGCTACTAATGTAGAGCAGGCTTTTATGGCTATGACTGCATCAATTAAAGATAGGTAAGTGCCATTTCCATGATGTCCTCATCTTCACTGATGGTTACATAGAAGTAGGTAGAAGAACTGAGCTATTCTAATAGAGTGACGAAGCTTTTTATCTTCACCTGCTAACGCAGTAGCTTAACTCTTCTCTAGTATTTTCTCACCCTATTTGGCTTCTTAGGTTTAAATGAATTTCTAAACTTGGTTTGGAAACTTAATGAAACTAAGTTGATATTAATCTCTGCAATGGATTGTCTTATCACCATTTCCTCCGTTTTGATATTGTTGGAATATTGTCAATTACTGTGCACAACTCTTGTTGGAATGTCATTTGCCCTGGGAAAATAAAAAGCATGTTGCTCTAAAAGTTCAGGTATCCTTGTGTCTGGGAAAAACATAAAAGAAAAATTGATGATCTTTTTATTTTATTTTTTATTTTTAAATATATATATTTTTCTCTTATTGAAAGCCACCACCAGGCTGAACACAGTCTTATGCAGTTAGTCACGTGCTGACCTGTCAATTCCATATAACAATTTTCTTCACATAGATATAGAAACAATTAATTAAAAGTAAAAATAAGTTGGTTTGGTATGTTTATGGCTTCCCCTGCCACACCACATACCGTGCTGCAATTCTAAATTATTTTAGGGGAGTAAACATTTGCTCTTCATGTTGCTCACAATATCTGGCGATTTTAAACAACATTAACTGTTTTATGACTTAAAGGTCTCCTAAATGCAGGATGGCGAGTCAACCTTCCATGAACAATGCCAAGCCACCAACAGTGAACATCCGCGGACAGCCTGTGGCACAGAACAGTGGCTGTTGTTCTTCGTAAGGAAAACTGCTTTCACTTGCCTGTACTTGACATATGAGATGGCTCCTTGATGGCATGTAAAAGTATTGTCTTTGTAACTGAATTCTCAAAAATGTGTTTCTTTTTAGTGGTTCAAAAACTATAGTTCTTTTACATTTAATTATGCTAAGGGCTGTACAAATCAAGAATGGTTGGTTAATATTAAATATTGTTTCTTCTGTTATATTTGTTTTCAGCTGGTTCTGGAGCTATTTGTAGGAGGTAAAGTTTTGTAAACTTGACCGAAATGCGAAGTTGGTAACAAGTTGTCCATCAAAATTTCATGGATAAAGCTCTTATTATAGCTAAAACTTGGTCCAAGTGTTGATATTGAACATACCCAAATTCTCTTGCAATGAGGTTGTGTTAGATTTTGAACTTTTACGAGCTATAGTTGTTTCAGAACTGAAAACTAGCAAAAATCTTGCTTCTGATAACACACCCAGAGGCTTATTATCTGACAAATTTAGAACTTTTTACAATTTTTTTTAAAACTTCATACAGTTGAGATAAATTTGATATTATTACAACAGTATTTGGCCAAATCCATAAATCTGGGTTTTTTTTTGGCTTCTATCACATTTCACTCCGAGTTACAGTTTGTATGTAACATATTTACCATCCACAAGTAGAAAAGTAAGCATTCCCACTAATTGGAAGAAGCTCATAATTTCTTTCAACCACATCAGAATACCAACACTTTCTTCTTATTTTTGTTTATTTATTATTAGTAGAGTGCCAAAGCTAAGGGGAATAATATGCACCGGGAAGTGTTCCATTTAACTGTATTTCCTCTCTAAGTTGACCACATTTTTTGTGCAAATACCTTTTCCATGAAGGTAACATTTGAAGTTGATAAATGTTCCTCACATAATATAAAATCCACTGCATAAGTGAGCAACACATTTTTCAAATTTTCAAGTGAAAAATTAATGGTTTCCATGTGCCCCAAAGGTCAAAACAGTTAACACAACTTATCAGTAGAGTAAAAGAGCTTCAGGGCTACATAAGAAATTTACATTCAAGACGTACATGGAAAATACATTATTCTGGTAAAAATTTCCTGTCCATCGGACTTCAAGAAGATGAGAGGGTGACTAAGACGAGGAAAAATAACAGAACTCATGGCATGGCAAACAACAAAGCTCACTTAGCACCTAAGGTAGGGAACTGGCTACGATCTTCAATGGCTGGGGCTTCCACATAGCTGCTTCCACTACGGCTGCCAGAACCTTCTCCCCTAGAACCACGTCCACGACCCCGACCCCGACCACCAGGACCGTAGTACCTCTCGCCCTCAGCAGGCTTCAAGAACTCATTAATGCTGAGAGACTGCAATTACAAGAATGAATACCACCATAAACTCGCCAAAACTTAACAGTGGAAGTGCTAATAAATATTATGTCATGTTATTTTACGGGATCCTAATCTAATAAACTCTGTTCAGTATGTTGTCCTATGAAATGCCTCATTCCATGGTTCACATGGCCACAAAGAAAAGAAATAGAAGTAAAATTACTGAAGCATGTTTTCCTATTCGCCAGTAATGAGTATGCATGAGCAACAGAAAGAGTTGATACTTGATATACAAAGAACATTTTAGTTCTAGCATGCTAACCATGGCTAGAAACATCATAAAAGAAGACCCGACTTCCTGCAGCAATCAAAAATCAAAAAGCATAAAGAAAGAACCAAGGGTGAACAAAAGGAGAAAAACTGAGAAAATACAAAGAATGGGGGAATATGGGAGCAATACTACGTGGGTTACAAAATTACTGGGGAGAAGGAAAAGGGGAACCAATAGTAGAGAGGACAAAAGTGGAAAGGTATCTTATGAAAAATTAATGCTCAGCTACTCAAGTTCAAGAGGAATACAATAAATTGAGAACCCAAGTTGCTATCGCATAATAGTAAGCATGAACGGTAAAACAAAATTCCAGATTCAGCAGGAAACATGAGTAGCAATTTAAAAGCAGTAAGAAATGAACCGCAGTCGATAAAAGTAGTTGATGTTTGCATTGTCATTACGTTGCTTTATCTTTATTTGTGAAATTTGAAGTGTGACATAGGCAGTCAGCAAGCCTAGTCACACACCACAAAAATGTCGCATGCATTCCACAATTGTGAAAACTGGTGCAAACCAACAAGCATCAGAACTGCCTGAGGAGCTGAATTCAACAAATTGATCTTTAAATTCAAATACTACAATGGAAAAAGGTGACAAACAAGAGAAGACTGCACACGGGACCATGAAGGCAATGCTAATGGATGCAGAAGTAAAGGCCATGGCAGTACCTTCTTGGCTCTTTCCTCCTTCTCAGCAATCTCTTTCCGCTTATCCTTGTCAGAGCCCTAAAAGACAAATTCAATTAGCACACATTAAATATACTTGCATAGCAAAGTAATGTTCGTAGAAACTTTCAACAAGTACATAAAGTTGACAATTATGGCATTATTCCAAAAAGAGTTCCAGGATATTTCACCAATTTAACGAAGATATCATCACTGCTCTTCTTGTTTGAGAGCTGTTGCATGGACGCAAGCTCTTTATCTATTTCCACCTTCCTTTCCTCAGTTTTAAGTGCGTCCAAAGCTTTCCTTTTCTCTTCCAGAACTTTCTCATACTCTTCTAGTGTCATCTCCTACAAAGCTCAAGAAGTATACCATGAACACATTATTCCATGAGTAGATCAATAGATAAATAACAAACTTAGGATTGAGCCGCCGCTGAATAAACCATTACAAGTTCTCTTTCCTTTTTTTTTTTTTTTTTTTGACAACTAGAACCATTATTACATTGTCAGGTTTGATTTTTATTATCAGATAGATCTTTTCTCTCATAGAGCCTGTCTGGTCAACTTTTTCCCCAACTTGTAGCCTTTTGGACCAAAAACCAAAAAGGCAGGGTTGTTTGTCTTAACTTATTAGACAACTTAAAGCACAAAATCAAATAAGATGAGAAACTGGGTAAGATCAGCTGCTACATCGTAAGGTATCCAGCATTTTTAAATATTAGATTCAATTTCAGCTACCATTTCACTTTCAGTTAGAAATTTCAGCTATCCCTGCGTGCTTATAAATCTCGTTAAGTGTCCTTTCCCCGAAGACAAATTAACATTATGCATTATATAGCTTTTATTTTTGGTACTTTATTTGAAGTTCTAAGTTCAAAACTAGGCCTAACCCAACTAGCTTGGAGTAAAAAGCGTAGTTGTGTTGAGCGAGTAAGTTCAACAGCTCCAGATTGCCATAATAGAAAGTTCAGCAGTTGTCAACTACTGAATCAAATCAGAGACTTCTATTGAAATGAAATTTAGCAGTTCACTGACAAATAAGTACTCACTTTCATCACAGGAAGCAGTTTCTAAAGTATCACAGGATGCAGTCGAATATAATAATCCTTAACCATATCGACAAGGAACTCAGCAATGAAAAACCACTGAGAACCACCATCTCCGGTATTGAAACAATACTAACGAAGTTTTTTAAAATGGTACTTACTTTTTTATTTTGATAAAGAGGAAGAATAGTAGTGGAATACTCACTGACAAAGAGGGTACCTACAAGCGAAGAACAACTTCTTACCAAGTCTAAAAGAAAGACAGAGAGGACAACTTCCCTAAAATATTCCTATCAAATGACTCATAGAATTGCTATTACTTATCAGAAGAAAGAACATTAATTTGATAATCTCTTCTTTCTACCCCTGTATATTGCATAAAAAGACACCCTAATTATAATCTAGGATAATAAACAGCCTACTAAGATGTGCTCAACACGTTCTCATAGTTCAATTCAAGAGAACATATAATATGAATTTTTAAATTGGGGGATGTGAATAAAAGAGAAAACATATAATACGATAGTTAAAGACATTCACCTTATCCTCTGGCTCCTTTTCTTCAGGTTCGTTTGTAGGTTTCTCCTTGTTTCCATCCGTAGCATCTTCCTCTCCCAGGGGCTTCTCAGCACCCAAAATTTTCTCATCTTCATTGGCAACTTCCTCAGTCACCCTGGATAGACAATAAGAGGTCAACATTTACAGATTATTGACTGCATGAGCCCACACAAACATAAAAGAAAATAATATAAACATATAACTGAATGACACATAATGATGTTGTAAAGATCACAGGAAAGACTCACTGAGAAATTTCATCAGTCTGTGTTCCCCAGTTCCCTCGACCAGCTCCTTCGCGTTTGTACTCATTTCTGTACATTAGATGATGTAATAGAGATCATATATTAAACATAGGATGGATCCAAGGTTAATCCATAAATATGGAGTAAAAATGCCAAAACAGAGAATCCAACACAACTACTATGAGGAACTAATTACCCTCGCCCTGTCCCACTGTGACGTTCAAATACTCTACGAGTGTGATCCCCGGCTCCCTCTTCTCCATTTCCATAGCCACCATGGCGACCACCACGGAATCCACTACGAGGTCCACCATAACCACCACGCCTTTCAGAAGTTCTTCCAGAATCAGTTTCTTCAATGACACCTTTACCACCGGCAAAACCACTGTTGCTGAAAGAATTCTCATTGCTGGAAAACTCTCTATTATAACCACCTCCACCACGACGCCCATATCCACGCCCACCACCACGTCCTCCCCCACGGGCACCTTCACTCTTTGACTCTCTCACTGCACAAAATAAACAAACACATTAATAAGTACAGGAAATAGAAAAATATGAACATTAGTAAAAAAATAATGTTTTCAACACAATCACATCACTGGAAGAAGGAATATAAAATTCAGAAATTTAATTTTTTAAAAGCAAGTAAAGAATAAATAATAAACAATTTTATCATACATTTGTATTCACCCAATATGAGTTATTAACTGGTGTCAAAAGAAAAGTAAGACAGCAGTGAAGAGTTTGCGACTAAATGCATGACTATCTAGAAAAATCTCCTCCAAAGTAGTATTCCAAAGAAATCTAGTACTCTGTCCCACATCTCTAAATCTTTGACCAACATAACCTAGCCCGAAATTGAACAATCCAAGCCAAAATGCAGTAGAATTTTTATACAACATAAATTTTGATACTAATCTAACGCCCTTCAAGTGCAATGCCAATTTGGAAAAGAAACTATTTCGGATACTATGTGCCCTTTCGTGCAGCCCACATTGTAAATTAACATGGACATAGTGGCCAAAGTGACTATATGAAAACAGAAACTAATAAGATAGCATTCTCCTTCTAGAAAAGGCTCAAATAATATCGAGTTCATAAATCGTTGGGAGACCATACGGTTCATACCAAAAAAATATATAAAAAAATTGACAAGTCAGACAGAAGAAATGGGGGGTTTCCTCTAAGACAAATGCCTCGAATTGTCGTCAGGGTTGAATGGATTAGTTTTGATCGGACTCGTCATCACTTAATCATCATAGAGAAAAATCCCCCAGGATATATTAACACAATACAATGCAGACAAGAATTAATTGTAAAACAACAGAATAATAGGAAACAAGAGACTAGGCTTTGAAGATGAACAATGAGACTGCTATTAAATAATTATTCACTTTAAAGGTGCCCCAAATGAAGAACCGCTGGCAACTTTGTGCCAGAATCTTCAGTGAGAGTAATGCTAGGGTCTCAAATGTGGGTCTCATATGATGTGTCATTATTACATTTGTTGACTACATCACTTGTGATTGGCCATGTAATAAAATAATATTTTCATTTAAGACACTGACACTTCTACCATTACTCTTTTTACTTTATTCCCAACCCTGATGTAAAACAAAAGACCAAACTTCATCTATGTAATTTAAAGAACATCTCAAAAGAACTCTTTGGTATTCCCAGTTCCAGAAAATGCAATAATAAAATATAAAAAGAATCAAAGATGAAAAATTCACAAAAAACATCTCAAACAAACCACAAATAGCATCAAAACAAAAATAATTGAACATACAGAATTATTAAATCATTATAGTCCCAAAGATGAATAATGAATATTTTATCTGTATTATTCATTTCAGGTTTCAATATTTCCCAAAAAACTGTTAAAAATATAAATATCATATTGACAGCAATAGTAATAGTCATATCACAAAAGTTGAGGAACACTGGAAGCTACTACAAACACCATACAGTAAGATTTTTAAAACTTAGTCAAAAGAACATTTGCTCAACAACCATAGACTAAAGTGATACTCTTTGTTCCACAAGAAGAGTCTCATTTGCCAAAAAAATTTGTTAAACAAAAAGAATCCTTTTTTATTGACATTTGATAATAGTACTATATGATGACACAATGTCCTTAAAGTTACCATCATTCGTTAATAGGCCACCACTACTAAACAAACAATGTCCTAAAAGTTACCAACATAATTTTATTAACATGCCACTACTACTAAACTAACAACCGATTATTACTAAACTAACAACTTATTATTACTTTAGTCCCTTAAACATGGAAAAAAGTATACATCCTTAATATTCACATCGTTTGCAAATGGGACTCCTTTTGGGGAAAAGACGGGCGTTTAAAAGAACATAGATTGTCACAAGCAGAACCATGAAACAACTGAAACCTCGTGTATGCAATGACAACACAACCTTATCATTTTAAACCTTAATTGTAATGACCACAGAAACACTCATTACTTTTTAACCATATGTCCGGAAAATGTTGTTTCAGGCTAAAAACACCAAAAGTTTAATAACAAATAAAAATGATAAAAAGAAGCAATCTTGTGTGACCTGTGCCATTCAATAACACCCAAATACTATATCTACCCCTACACCAGAGAAAAATCTCTACATAACTTTAAACCAAAAATAAAATAAAAAATAAACACTGTAGCTCATCATTTCTGTATCATGCAATCAACACCCAAACAAAAATACAAAAGAAGAGAACAAATGAGAAGCACACCAGCCTGAGCCGGAGGTGCAGGCTTAGACGGAAGCTTAGCCACCGGCTTTGATTGCTGCTTAGCAGGCTGAGCAGCCGCCGGAGCTGGCGCTTTCTTGGACACGATCTTTTGCTGCTGAATAGCAATCAGCTGAGATGGGTCATCGTTATCATCATCGACGAGCAAATCAAAGGGGTTTGCAGTCGCCATTTCTGGTCCTAACCCAATAAAAAACCTGCCTTTAGAGCTTTCTGCAACTTTCCCTCGAAACACTAATTCCAATCCCTATCCATCAGGCTATAATAGATCTCAAAACCCACAAAAAACCCTAAAAATTGTAGAAAGTAAAGAGAGAAAGGGAAGAAACCCTAGCCGCAATGCAGTGTAGGGAGAGAGAGTAGGAGTAGTAGTGAGAGAAAGAGACAGAAGATGAGTAAGAACCTAATCTGAAAATCCGAATTTATTGTTCTGTAGTCCTCGTGTGATAATAATGATAAATAGTAATTTTTTTTTTCTTTCACATTTTAATTTGTACATACTTTATTTTATGTAAATGTTAATTTTAAAAAATATGATAGTGTTAGAACTTTTAAATTTTTTTTTGTCTTAAATGTGTCTGATAAATATATGTGATATAAAGTTGAATTAGATAAATAATAATATTTTATGGCATAATTAATTATAAAAAATATAATTAATCAGTTCATTGAATATAATGAATCAATACATAAATATATTCCATCAATAAAATATAATGATTATAAATCAAAGATTATAATCTACTGAGAATATTTGTAAAATCAGAATTATAATAAGAATTTATTATATTTTATTTAATAAAAATTATGTAATTACTGATAATAATTATTATGAAATTTGGTAAGAATTCAATATTACCATGTATATATTTTACGATATTCATCTTTTAGCTAAATAACCATGTACTTTTTATGTAAAATAATTAAATTTCTCAACAAATTCAATTAGTTTATCACGCAAATGAAGAAATAAATATATTACCAACTAATTAACAAATTAATATTTAATAAATATTAAAGTTTTAATAATTTTATAAAATAAAATGTATAATATATTAAATAAATTTCTCACCTCCTGACCCCAATATAAACTCTAATTCTCAATATATACAAATTCCTCGCCTACAATTTGCATGATATCCACCTGGAAATGATTATTGCATACAAGTGGGAAAATTTGCCACTGAATATTTGTCACTGGTATTTCGGGAAAATAAAAAATAAAAAATTCCAGCTTTCAGAGAAAAGTACCGTCACAAAACTATACTGAATGAAGGAAAATATTTTCAAATTGATCTTTCTATCTTAAATTAATCACTGAATATACACTTGATTAAAAAGAAAATACAAAATAAAATACAGTCTTGGAGAATGAATTAAGTTTTAAATATCAACAGATAATTAGAGTACAATATACATATCTGGGATTTTTTTTTTCTGGGTAAACTACAAGCCTGGAATGTAGAGATCACCTTTTTGGTTACAAGGCACTGTTAAAAAGAATTACATTATCATTTTTTCACTGCTTTCTTTATTCCTATTCTCTCTCTTAAAAGAATGAAGATTCTTCATCTTTATAGGACTAAAAGCCAAGACAAAACTCAAAATCCCGGCAAAACTGATAGGTCTGCTATCCCTTTCGGAAGGTCAGCAATTTTCTGTAGTAGTGCAAGTCTGTTGTTTCTGATTTTTTCATCTTCCTGCACGTAGAAAGTTGCACATATATTAATACATATATACTTATGCTATATATACATACATATGAATGAGCACAGTCGCAATATATTCCCACTAAAACAGATAAAAAACACAAGAATACTTTTGTTTTCCCGCTCTGTTGCACATATCAAAACTGATCATCTACAATATTGTTCGACGTTAAATTAGACAATGGCATTTTGAATCGTAGGCCCCATAACAGTACAGATTTAGCCACCACTACTTCTGAATTGGTCTAAAGTTCGTCGGGCTTGACCCTAGGTTCTCAAGGAATTTGCCATCGGATGAAATTTACTACAATTTGTAGCATGGCTTCTGGTAGGCGAGAGCTGTTTAATAACTTCTTGGGCCTCGGGTGAAGAGAAATCAGCTTCCTGGTTTTTAACATGATTCTAACATGCAAACCTTTAAATGAGGGGAAAGATTCACCAACTAGCATGTATTATTACCATAGTATAAGGTAACTTCTATCCCAATGTCAAACTACAGAAGCCTCAGTATAGACAAACCAAAAACACATCTGTAAGAAATGGCTACTTTAACAGTAAACTGAATACATTTATCATTTAAGAAAAGTCTGCTGGTACGTACCACCATTACAAAGACATTCTCAAAGAAAGCCTCTAGCGGTATTAACAGTTGTGAAGATGTTTCAACAAAATCATCCACCTCAATACCTGAAGGAAGAACAAGAAGATAAAAGAAAACTGACTCAAAACAGCTGATCCTGAAAAGTTAATAGTTATTAAATGAACATGAAACAAAAGATGTTTGCCTAAGTCTGAACTCTGAAGTACTTCATCAAATGGAAATCAGAAAGCGCAATCCACTACTCTATGGTAGCAAATGCACTCTCAAAGCGCATTTTTATTCCTTTCCTTTGACGTATTGACTTTTACTTAAAATAAACAAAGCTTAATTGACTAGTTAAATTAATGAATTAGCAGTTACTTGTTTACTTTAGGTAGTTCTTATATGATTTATGGAATTATGGATTAAAACATAATTCCCTGCCACGTTGAAGCATTCAAGATTTTAATAAAACTGATATTTCATATTAAAATAGCACATACCATTATATATTAATCAATAATGCTTTGGTGACTAAAGAATTGTTACAAAAAAGAGAGACAAAATGATGTGTATGGTTGTAATTGGTTACAATCATTGGACCTACCCATGTATGGTGGATCATCTACTATTTACACTTTGACACATCATTTTGTAAACTATTTTTTGTAAGAGTTCTTTGTAAATATAATAATACTCATATTAATATAGGTGCTCTCACACACATCATGATTTGGATCTTAGATTGGAAACAGTGTCTGCAAACAGAAAATAGCATCAACTAGACAAAGTGGAAAATCGCCAAGACGATAAGTTACCAGGATGAATTTTGCTTCTTAATGACAAGAAAGCGCTCCATAAAGCTCTCTCTTCATTTGTCTCGAAGGCTGCCTCATCCACCTAAAAATAAGATTATTATGTGGTGTAAAAAAACAAGCTAGTCAATAATTGGGATACACATGGAACCATCCACCTAATAAGATTATTATGAATCATGCTTGCTTGTGACATTACATAACACTGCAGTTTTCATATTTCTTAGAAACAGTAAAAAATTGGAACTCTATGGGTATGAATTTCATGAAAGAAGCTTGAGCAGCCTATAAATACTGTTAGAAAGTGCTGTGTGTGCTGTGTGTGTGTGCTGTGTATCTCCACTGAGGAAAAACACTGTCCCTGTTTTCCTCCTCCACTAGCTCCAAACTCTTGTATAAATTAGGGAACTAATGTAATATGTAGAAAATAATATAGTGTATAGAAATTCTACACTCTTACATGGTATTCAGAGCTTGATCCATTAACCAGAATTTTTTTTTTCTTTTTTCCTTCCGCTAGCCACTGTTAGGAGTTTTTCCTTGAACAAGTGCTTAAACGATTACATACACTGAAATTGATCCCATAAATTGGGTTACCATAGCCAGGCGACCAACCCGGACCTTTCCAGTTTTCCGACCCACCGCCGCACGCGCCGCCACGCGCCGCCCACGCGCCCCGAATCCGCGCGACGCCCACGGCTGCGTGAGGTACTCTCCCGGCGACCTTTTCCGGCGCGGCTCCTTGCACAGTGATCGCCCTCTCTCTCCTCTTCTTGCCCATAGTGGTCTTACAGCGAGAAAAATCAGGTTTGCTTGGATTTGGCTTACATTTTTGGTTCGGTCCGGCCCTTTGTTTCCTTACTGTTATCTCTGAGGCTTCTGATTTGGCTTGCTTTTGGCTTGCTTTTGAACCCTCGTACTGTGGATATACACTGCTACCTTGATACACTCATTTGCTGCTGCTATTATCAATTTTAAGTGTTAAGCTGGTAAGGTTTTCTTTCTCGGCTTCGAACTGGCTTGCTTTATTGATCGAACTGAACCTTGATATAACTTGTTTGGCTTGCTTTATCAGTGCTAAGTGTTAAACTGCTACTGTGATATCAGTGTTTGGCCTATTTTCATACCACTACTACTTACTGTTGAAAGCCTATATATTATTCTTGTTGGTAAAATCCTTGGATAAATTCCTTGTTGCTCCTATTATATCACCATGACAGAATCTGGTCCTATTACTGAAACCAATAAAGGACAGATGATTAGAAAATCACCATCTCAATTCTGCTTTGGTTCTTAGTCCCATTTAAATTGGATGGAAATAATTATCTTGCCTGGTCCCAGGCATGTCCGTTATGTCGATTGAAGCAAACCGAATGCAACACTTTATCACTGGTACAACTATTATGCCTGTCCAAGCAGGTATTGCTCAGGAAGAATGGAAATCCGATAACTCCATGGTCAAAACATGGATTTTTAACTCAATGGAACCCCATATGTGGAGTACCTACATGTTCTTAGACACTGCCTATGCACTTTGGGAAGCTATCTCTCAAACTTTCTCTATTTCTGGTGATATGTCGAAGGCATATGATATCCGTAAGCGAATCCGTGAGTTGGATCAAGGGGAAAAACTCGTGGCACAGTATTTTGCAGATATTAATGCACTTTGGCAGGAACTTGATCATTACCGGGTTTTTCTCAGCTAAGTGTCGAGAAGATGCCACGGCTTATCAAAAGTTTTATTAATGAAGATAGGGTTGTCGACTTCTTAGCTGGGTTGAATATCGAGTTTGATCAAGTTCGAGCACAACTGCTTGGTCAGACACCTTTTCCATCACTGAGAGAGGCTCATGCTAGAGTCCAGCAAGAGGAAAGTAGGCGTCGGGTAATGGTACTCAAACCAAATCTTGTTGACCGATCAGCCTTGATTGCCTCGTATCCTAAGCCTGGCTTTCCCATTCCCTCTCCTATTGAGAAGGAGTCCCGTGACTGTGACTATTGTGGGGGGAAGAATCATACCAGAGACCGTTGTTTTTAAGCTTCATGGGTGTCCTAAAGGACGTGGCGGTCGTTCTGGTCGTGGACGTGGATCTCATGCCTACATGTCTACTCTTCCATCTTCTGCAGATGTACCTAGTACTACAGACACTACTCATGCATTGACTCCTGAGGAAATCACTGCCTTTCGGAAATTCTATTCCAATCCTACTTCCTCTCATTATGCCCAGACAGGTATCCCTCCTCGTGCTTTTCATGTTTCACCTACTTGCCATAGTTGGATTATAGATACAGGTGCCATCCGAGCATATGACTGGGTCCTCAAACCTTTTTACTTCATATATGCCCCGTTCGGGAAAGGACAAGGTTCGAGTTGCTGATGGCTCTCTGTCCTCTATCTCCGGGAGTGATTCTGTAAGTTTGTACCCCTTCATTGACTTTAATCATCTGTTCTTCATATTCCTTCCTTCACTGCAAATTTATTATCTGTCCAACGTCTTTCTGAATCTCTGCATTGTTCAGTAACCTTTTTTCCACATCATTGTATTTTTCAGGACTTGGTGACGGGACAGCAGATTGGCAGTGGTAGTGCAGTTGATGGTCTCTGTTATTTAGATGTTCACTCATCTAAGATGGCCCTACTCAGGCTCTTCACTTTGTTTCAGACTCCAACCTAGCCTCCCTCCATCAATGGCATCGTCGTTTGGGTCATCCTTCTTTTTCAGTATTGGAATATTTGTTTCCGTCTTTAGTTAAGAATTGTAACAAAACTCAGTTTTTGAGTGAACCGTGTGAACTCGGTAAACACAAACGATCGACTTATTCTGCTATTAACAGTCGTCAGTCTGAGTCTTTTGCCTATCATCCATACAGATGTTTGGGGGCCCTCTCGGATTGTTTTCCCGTTCTGGTTTTAGATGGTTTGTTAGCTTTATTGATTGTCATTCTCGTGTCACTTGGATTTACCTTTTTGCGTTCCAAAAATGAAGTTTTTGATTGCTTTCAGGACTTTCATAAAATGATTCAAACTCAATTTAACGCTAAAGTCAAAATTCTTCATAGTGATAACGGTCGTGAATACAGTAATAATCATGCTTTTGAATCTTACCTCTCCCGGCATGGCATCATCATTCTTCAAACCTCCCGTGTCAAAACTCCAGAACAAAATGGAGTAGCAGAAAGGAAAAAAATCGACACCTCCTAGAAGTTGCCCGCACTCTTATGTTTACCATGAACACTCCTAAATTTTTATGGGGTGATGCGGTTCTGACTGCGGCATTCCTTATGAACCGCCTTTCGTCTAGAAGCCTCGGAAACAAAAGTCCTATCTCCCTTCTCCAGCACATACCCACTACCCTTCTCCCTCGCCCCGAGTTTTCGGATGTGTGTGCTAAGTTCATGATAAATCCCCCACTCGGGGTAAATTAGATCCCAAAGCTCTTCGGTGTGTTTTTATTGGTTATTCTTCAACCCAAAAAGGTTATAAATATTTTCATCCCCCTTCTCACAAAGTGTTTGTCACTCGGGATGTAACTTTTTGGGAGTCTGCACCTTTTTATTCTTCTTCACCGTCTCCTCAGGGGGAGGATGTTATTGATGAGGAGGAGACGTTTCCTTTTGAAATTGGTATTATACAAATACAAAGTATAATTATACCATCTTCTTCTACTCCTGTTGTTGTTTCTGATAATGCTACACAAGGGGAGTTACAGTTACAGTCTATACCATCTTCTTCTACTCCTGGTTTGTTTGGTTTCTTGATAATGGCTACACAGGGGGGGGAGTTATAGGTTAACAGTTCTTGAGCCTGAGTTGAGGAACCTATAGTCGAAAAGGGAAGGAATAAGGTCACCATTGCTGCAACCCCACTTACACACCAACCTTGCCCGTGAACCGAAGTCTTGGTAATACTAATGGTATGAATCAGTGATCCTATTTGTTCTTCTTCTGATACCTGGACATTCCTATTGCCTCTTAGAAAAAGGTGTCAGGTCTTGTACACAACATCCTAATCTCGAATTTTGTTTCAAATGAAAAAATTATTCTGACATCCTACCATTCCTTTGTTTTGCTTCTTCTTTGTCCTCTATATCTATTCCTCAGGGGTGGAAAGAAGCAATTAGCAACGAGAAATGGAAACATGCTATGGATAGATGAAGATGAATGCCCTGAAAAAAGAAATGATGACTTGAGAACTAGTTACTCTTTCCTTCATGGGAAAATAGACCAGTTGGTTTGCAAAATGGGTATATACAGTGAAACAAAAGGACAGATGGGACAGGTTGAAAGACTCAAAGCCAGGCTAGTTGCAAAAGTGATACACTCAGACTCACGAGGATTGGATTACCAGGAGACTTTTGCTTCCCGTGGCGAAGATGAACTCTGTTCGTACCATAAGCTCATGTGCAGCAAACTTTGGCTGGGATATTCAGCAATTGGATGTGAAAAATGCATTTTCTTCATGGTGAAATCTAGAGGAAGAGGTATACATGGAAAATACCCTTACTGGTTTTGCCACATCTGTCACCAAGGGAAAAGGTTTGTAAGACTGCGAAAGGCTTTAATATGGATTGAAGCAATCTCCTCGAGCCTGGTTTGGGTAATATTTCACCAAAGCAATGATTAACTTGAGTACAAACAGAGTATCGAGCAGATCTCATTCTATTTGTCAAACAGAATAAATGGTAAGACTGTCATTCTTTATTGTTTATGTTGATGACAATGTAGTGACAGGGGATAACAGAGAAGAGATAGTTAACCTCAAGGCAAGCCTGGCTCTAAAGAAGTTTGAAATCCAAAGATCTGGGCACCTTGACATATTTCCTTGGTATTTGAAGATTGCAAGATCTTCCAGTGGAATTTTTCTATACTCAACCGAAAGTAGTGTTCTTGATCTCCTAACAGAAACTGGCATGCTAGGCGAGTGGAAAACCTGTTTGATTCTCCTATTGAAGTTAAGCATCATCTAGAAGGAGGCACTAGGGAACCTAACTGTTGATCAGAGAAAAGATATCAACGTTTAGGGGGGAACTACTGATATACCTGTCGTCATACTAGACCCAAATATACTTCTTATGCTGTGGGTATAGTCAGCCAATATATGCATGGAACCTCGACAAAGTCATATATGGAAACCGTTTTTACAGAATTTTTGAGGTATCTCAAGTCTGCACCCGGTAAAGGTTTAATTGTTTGCACCACATGGGTCATATCGAGAGTCGAAGCATTTTTGCCGACTCAGATTGGGCTGGCTTATATAGAGGATCGTCGATCTACATCAGGCTACTGTTCATTTGTTGGAGGTTAATCTTGTTTACTGTGGCGTAGTAAGAAACAGTCTGTATTTGTGGCAAGATCTAATACTCGGAGGCTGAGTAACTCGAGCTATCGCCTTGGGGTATATGTGATCTAATGTGGCTTCGAACCTTGCTAGAAGATTTGGGTGTTTCAACCTAAAGGGCCTATGCAGTTGTTTTTTGATGATAACAAGGCAGCCATTTTAGTATTGCAAATGATCCTGGGTTACAATCATGAATAGAAACGAAACACATTGGAGATTGGACCGACACTTCATCAAAGAAAAATTAGTCAGTGGTCTTATCTCTGCTTATCTTTTGTTAAAAACAGAACATCAGCTAGCTGATATTCTGACTAAGGGTCTTTAGTGGTAAAGATGATTTTCAATCCCTTGTGTTTCCAAGTTGGGTATACGAGATATGCGATACACGCAAGTTGAAGGGGTGAGTGTAATAGAAGTGACTGGTGTGTGCCTGTTTGGTGTGTAGTGCTTGTGTATCTCCACTGAGGAAAACCACTGTCACTGTCCCTGTTTTCCTCCTCCACTAGCTCCAAACTCTTGTATAAATTAGGGGAACTAATGTCATATGTAGAAATAATCTAATAGTGTATAGAAATATTCTACACTCTTACAAATTACATTTCGTAAACTTAAGGTCAAGAAAGAGAAAAACTGATGAAAGAAAAAGAAGGATAGAAATGCAATTTCTTATACACCATGCACCATCTTTGTAAAAAAATAGGTACCCTCCATATCGAGCCATTGATATCCTTTTCACGAACAATTCTTGTTGTGCCGAGAATATGCTTCAACTATCTTTGGCACGGAAAGCTCACCCCTTGGACAAGGCGTCCAACTACAAAGTACAAAACCCATTATTCATTAAACATGAGAAACTGAGGCAGAAGCAATACATAGCATATTTACTAGCTAGAAGAAGCATTTTTTAAAAGCAATACAGTTTTGTAACAATAATTTAAAAGGAATAAGAGCTTCAAATTGGGTCTTTAGAGCTTTCAAATATCAACCCTTTAAATAAGGCTTTAAAGCATGAGTTCCTGGAAAGTAATTTTCACAAGTTACTAGTAAAATGCAGAAAATTTTTTATTCCAAACTTTTCTCCTCCTAATCTTGATTTAGAAGAAACCAAATATATCCAGATCTTATTTTGATGGTAATATTATAGAAGACAGGAGACTAAAGACAATTATGCAAGTGAAGAGAGAACAAACAGAATGCTTCAGTTTATTTTTTAAGAATAAAATCAATGAAATGTCAATGTCCACGTCCGATCCCTCCTATTTTGAAACAGTAGACAACCTAAAGCACTAGGTGAATAATTGTAAGCAATTTCCTGAAACCAATCTAAGGACATCATACCACTATGCCATATAAGGAGGTCTATTGGGGCCTCAAAATTGAAGGGTTTGTTGAGCTAAATATAGCAGTATGAACCATGTAATGAGTGGTCATCTATCATAAAAACAAACCACCTTACTTCTTGTCCAACTGAGGAAAAATTATTCTCCCCAAAAAGTTGTCGAACTGATGTTCTGGCCTCATGCGGTCTTGCTTATTTTGGGACACATGATCCATACAACTTTCTTGAGACACTAATGCTACAATTATTGATTAGGCAAGAGAAGACAAGTAATTATATTCCAATTTTCACAAGGATGCAGCACTGCACCAGAGCCTAAGAGAGAACAATTTCCCCTAGTCCAGCACCTTTTTCCTTTTTATAAGGGATTTTCACTTCAATTATGGCACAAATAAAACGTCCTTAAGGCTTGGGTGAAGTAAAGAGCCTTTAGTTTCCATTAAAGCCATTTCTTCATACGGATAAACCCCCCCAAAAATGGTTAGAAGTCTCAGCCGAATGCTCAGCAGGGTATAAAATCTCAAAAAAAAGAACAAAAAATAAACGACAAAAAAAGGAGAGCAGACACTTCCTTGGGAACGAGGAGCCTAAGAAGGATGCTTTAGAAATACTCCTCTAAAAGTGATAGGAGCAACAAACTATCTCCCTCCTTATCTTAGTCATAAAAACAGAAACACTCGATGCGATGAATGTGTTTTTTTTTTTTTGGTGGTAGGGTTTTTCAGGAGCCAGTAAAGACAAATTACTGAAGTTGACACCATTGTAGAAAATAAACCTTTCTTTATAATTCAGGTATTAATTGCCCACAAATCAAACAAATGCACTTATATTCTGAAATCAATTTAATAGACTGCTATGGTTCAGGGAAGTGCAGATGGATTTAGTTACCAAATTTATGATCCCACCTTTGCTGTATTGTTTGGGATCACCTTGCAAGGACATGTTGTGCGCCCATAAAACACTCCCCCCCAACCCCCAAACCCCTAAAAAAAAAAAAAAAGTAAAAAAGGGAAACGAAAAAGGAAATAACAGAGAAAAAGTTAATCTCACAGATGCCTAACAAAATGATTATGTAGTATGCAAATTTTTTTTAAGTTAATCTGAAACAATTGAGCAACTTAAAGTAGGATCGGCAAATAAAAAAGTAGTAATCAAGAGTTACTTTACTTTATATACTGACTTTGCAGCAAGACAAGGCCAGTTTGCTCGCTCTTTAAGAATAGAACGAACTACTATCTGATTTTATTCCCTTATCAACCTGTCCCCACCAAAACAAATTCAACAAGTATGATATCATCTCTAACTGTCTGCCAAGTTTACATGTCAATCTTACACAATATATAATATGGCTGTTTACTAATTTTGTAAAAGTATATTATGATGTAATAAGATTAACAATATTTTATGATTTCCCGAAAATCGATTTTGGGCATTTGAATTTTCTTGGACAAACAGGTTTTTGCTTTTAGACAGTCACCTTTATTGGAGCTTATATTGCTTTCCATACAAGAAATTGGGACCCAATGAATAGGAACTAACTTCAACCCCTCTCAGACTCCCCGCAGCATCAACATGGAAACGGGATAGGCCTGAACAGCTGACATATTTTGTATTATAGAATGGTGGTCCTATAAGTCAGAAAACCAAACATGATATTCCCAGTTGCAATACAACTACCACTCTCGGATTATCATTAAAAAAAGTCCGCTTTTTTTCGAAAATTAAAGCACATACTAAGTTTTTTAGATATCATCGGGAAAACTATTGTCCAATATGCCAACTACATGGACCTGATATTTTTTTCTTTCTAATAAAAACTGTTGAATTTTGTATCAGCCCCAAAGAACTACTGTTGGCTGAAGTGTTGTAAAATCACATAAAGAACTCTCATAAAGGAAAAGGTGCCAAAAACATTGACTGGTTACACTCACCGGACAACAAGTTGATGAGAATTACACTTACCGAAAAAATTGGTTTACTCTAGTCATCCTGGGGTCACAATTTGAATGTACCTACAACAAGAGAGGCAACAATTGAAGTATGAGGTCGACGGGGGTACAACTGCTTGGACAAAATGAAATTGGCCAAAGATACGCAGAGAGGAACTTGCATAATGAAAATGTTTTCAATGCCAGATGGGTGCAGTATATCCATTTGTAATGTATGACCCCAAAAGGTTGTATTTTACGTGGGAACTAGAAGTAGTTAAGAACAAGTAATGATTTGGACTAATCGGAAGCAAAAGAAAAGAGGAACATGTTGAACTTTCAAACTTGCTTTACTTCCCTTAATAAATACTCAAATTTTTCAACTGCTTTTGTGCAACTAAATAACTTTATAAATAAAAATTCTCACGTCATCCAATGTTCTGACGTCTCTATTTAGGGGGTTGGACAGCAGCAGCAAGCTTTAAAGCAGGTCCCTAGAAATCCAAAATTTTCTATTGTTCACCACCAACACTTGGACCTACAACCAATCAAACGCCAACATGATTCTGGTGTCCATTGATAAAAATGAATATGAAGTTATGAGCAGAACACATACTAACACCGTAAGAGCTTCTTCGTAGGCCAAACGGGTCATTGGTGGAGCTTGGCTGACAACCCCTCCTAACAAGCCAACAAGGCTTACTCTAACCTGCCGAACACTTAACATGAATATGAGACCGCATGAATCGTGCATGTAATCAAGTGCAGCAAAGAAGAAATATTGGGGACCAGATATACCATGTTCATGTTCAGATTATATCATTTACTAGTAATATGGTACTACCCGTTCGTCCACCAAAGAACGGCTTTAAAAATAAATTTGTCCTTAAATTAATGGACTCAAGTACACAAATCAAATCAAAGTAATCCACGTTTTAAGAAAGAGAAGAATATCACGAGTGTCAATTAAGTTGGTGGGTCCTCTAGTATAATCTTTAAGCCAAATAGAACTGGATGGAGTTGGAATCTAATTTATACCCTCTCCTCTAATTTGACATTCTTTAATTTTTGTGGCAAATTGCTACTTAAGCCAACTTTGGGGGCGGGTCGATTTCATATACTGGCAGCCTTTTTTTGTAAGAAATCCTCATAGAAAACAGATTTCATTAGTATAAAAAATTCTACAACACAAGAAGGAGAAGCATTTCTTGATTAAGGTCACGGAAAGAAAAAAAGGAAAAAACAAAATAGTTTCAACTAGCCGATCAGCAACCGCCAGTACAGTCCCCGCAATCAGTTTTAGGGAAAGTATGTCTCCAGAAAATCGTGGAAGTGTTGATCTCCGAAACAATGCCTCTTGAAATCTGGATACATTAAATTGTCAAAAAGAAAAGAGAACAGCTAAAGTTCATTCCAAAAAGTAATTCCATTTCAGTAACAGAAGCAGCGGTCAGAAAAGGAGTCACATATAGGAAGCCTCAAGATGGAAAAAGATTGCTCGTCTTATGATCAATATACTACCCCACAGTAATCCACAAACCACGTTCAACGTGATCTTATACACCCAAAAATTCCTGAGAACACTATACTTCGCGATGCCCGCCAGAAAACAAAAGGTTTCGTGTTTAAACTATTGATCAACTTAAAATAAGTTATGCACTACATAATCAAACTTTTACTCTCTAGTTTTGAACTAATATATGTTAATAAATTCATGCTCTACAATGAGGTAACCTTAATGTTAAAATTCCAGTGGCAAGTGGACATATCAAGAACTTAATCTCATAGAGTAATAGAAACCTACATTTTATTACATTAACATTAAACTTTAGCTTTAAAAACTGTGTGTCTGCAGTTGTAACACTTGAAATTTGTAGCGGAACATAAAAAAAAGGTAACTCCAAAACAATAAAATTACAACCCCCCCCCGTGCCCTAAGTTTACCAACTAATTCTTAATCGCTAACTGTGCCCAGATTTACAAGCCCACTACTTTGTACCGGCAAAAAGCATTAGATGAATTAAACCAAGTGCATGAATATGCGTACATAAAATAAAAACAACTGCGTTTGGGTGAAAGGTTATGCAACCGTGCTCGGAGTAGCCATCTCCGAAGAGCATAGGTGGCGGTGCCAAATATGCCTGAAAAGGGGGAATTGTAAATATCTGTAACAACAGCAGTGGCGAGATCTGACATATACAATGATGCAGCCATCCTGAACAACTTGTAGCATAGCTTCAACAAGGCCTAGAGCCAAGCCTACTTCAGTGACAGAACTTAGGCATCCGTATCATCTTGTTAAACAGATGTTCCAAGCATCTCCTATTTTATTTCACATTATCGGGAAAAGTATTAGCATATTTGTAGCATAGTGGGTGCGTCGCCTAGGCGATAATTTTAGGCCTTCCGGGCGCTAGAAGAAGGAAAAGGGGATGACGCATTGGACGCCGAGCTGCCAAGGATCAGGCTCTTGGTAGTTGGGCCAAAGATTTAATAAGTGAGTAAGTCATTTTGTACCCATACCTCATCATAACTCATGGACTTGCTATGTGGTGTATGGTTATTACTTATTAAGACCTTTGGTAATGTTGTGATGGGGTGTTGACTTGGTTGATTCTATATTTTCCTACGTACTGTTTTGTTGACTTGTTCTACTAGTTTTCAATGTCAATTGTTTTATTTGTTGAATTTGTTCAGTATTCATATAATTATGTTTTTTAATTGGATTCCATAGTGTTAGTTATGATGTTAAGATGTTTTGAGTTTAAATGTATATAAATTTTTAAATTTGTTCAATATACTTTTTGAAGTAAAATAACCAAATGTATAAATTGCACATTGTTAAACGACTTTGTCCGCCATACGGACGCCATGGATGGCGGGATTGCCTTATCGCCTAGGTGTCTTGGCGGTCAACAACCGCCATGTCTCGCTGTGGCACCGGGACAACCATGACTTGTAGTCGACAAAATCATGTAAACTTTCAAGACTACTAAATTACACCAACATTTGAAGACGCATCAAAACGGCCTCTCTAGCCATAAGATAACATTAACGGGTACAGATTCTCTCTTCCCCAAAAAAAAAAAAACAAATGGACAGTCCAGTTTTCTTATTTGGGATGGTCCCCAAATGAGATTCACCTTGTTAAATCAGTGTAATTAAATACTTTATAATATTCTTTAGATAAAAGGGAAGTTTTTATCAGATAAAAGGAGAGTGGTACTTTGATTAGGGAAAGACAAGGAGTCCCTCCAAACAAAGACAAGTGGGAGGAATGTAAAAAACAAAAAAAGAAAGGAAATGTTTTTTTTTGGAGAACTGCCTGCCCAGAGTCTGGAATAACATCTAAAAGAGCAACTTTGTCAAAGCTTCCGTAGCCAAACAGGCCCACAACGATACGAGAAATGAAACCCTATCCCAAAAACATAGGGAACAAAGAGATGGGTATCATTTTGAACAAACCATTTGATAAGAACTCAGAAGTAAAGTTTCATTCAAATTAATTAATTGCTTTTTATTTTTTTATTTTGACTTTTTTCGGTTTTTACGTAAATGTCCAAAATTTCTAGCATTCCTTTCAGTTCATAATAAACCCCATTAAATCGGCTAAAGGAAGAACACCTCTAAAGAAGCTGGCTTGGTTTCGCTTGTGCCTCCAAAAACCACATAATCATACTTGAAGAAAACTCCTCCAAGGGAGTATGTGAAACACCCAAGCCTCCTCAAAACTCCCAAAAAAGAAAATTCCATAACATATTGCCGTAGTCCCATACAAAAAAATAAATATAAAGAATACAGATGCTCATGTCACTCATAACTTTGCCTCCGAGTGGCACCTATCTGGGCACAAGCATTTCTATGGTCTTAACCCTGTAGCAGAAATCATTAGTCTTAAATCTTAAACATTGAGAATGAGTCAAAGGGGTCAAACTTTCCTTTAAAACTTTTAAAACTTCAAAAGTGGACTCATATTTCGTAGCAGAGAGAGGGTTTTTAAGGAAACAACATTTCTAGATACCTTTCGCCATTAAATGACTAATAAAGAAAAAGCAAAATTCTCACTGATCCAACAGAAACAATATAGAATTGTGCATACAAACCTGCAACCCACATATGGATTTACAAAAACTTAGACATGGAAAAGAATTCCTTTGAGTTGATCTCGGAACTCCGCGAAAACCGGTTTACTAGTGTCCAACTCATAGCAAAACTTGTGGCATCTTCATCATCGAGCTCTGGCACCGAAATTACGACTTTTTACTATTAACCTCGGACATAAGGTAATTTATTAACAGACAGAGATGGTCATGACCAATAAGAAGTACAAAGTATAAGTGCAATCAAAGGCCTCCATACATGGAGACTTTGTGAACTTTGGCATCTCAGTTATCACTTAGAAGTTATTCCCTGCAGAATACACTAAAAGAATACTTGGGCAAAACTACTGCAAAGTTCCTAGCATCTTTGCTCAAAGTAATGAACCAAATTTTTTTTGAAAGTCCACATCTACCTGAGTACAGCTTCATTTTTCCTTTCCCTGGCAACAAACCAACCTTCTACATTAGATTGGATCCATTGTTGCAACCGGAAAAAAAACATCCAATGTCATCGGGATAACTATGAGCAATTACTTAACATTTTTTAAAGCGGTAATTAAGTTGGAAAAGCATAGAAGTAGTAATGTCTCACAGAAATGAAGTATGGTGTAAACAGTCTTCCATGGGTCCCATCTGTTAGTTCCAAAATATATTCTGGTGCTTGATCTGCATAACCTGCATGATTGGTTGGTTTGACTTGGTTCATATTTGCAGAAATAATACATTGGATACTGTTTTATAAAGACTTTTTAGGGTAAACAGTGCATTTTGCCAAAGCATACAAGTTACATAAATATATATTTTTTCTTTGGACATTACTATCTCCTGTTACACATTTTTAGGTAGGCCCACCTTCTACCATTGTTGGTAAGATTGATCAATTAGGTCCTCAACTGACGTGGTCTATCAGGTGTTTGTATGTGTTCCGTTCATCAAAACATGATTTAGGATCTTAAGCTATTACTTATTGGTGCTAATTCTACCATCTCAGTATGTGCTGATTTTTCTAATTTTTTTTTTATCACATGTTCATACTTTTACAATCATAACTTAGTTTCTTAGTTTTTTACCAATTATGCTTTATAGAACATGTAGATCTTCTGACAATTTAACGAATTTCCCCTTCAATTTTACAGGTATAGTACATTGATCATCCGAATTCCAAAAGCACTTTAGCCACATTGCTCAGACTTCAGGATCGTCATCATCTTCCACCTCAACCCCCACAGGTAACCAATTTTAAATCAAAGGTCTGGGAGCTGTCATAGTTGGTACCTTCCCATTTGTATTCCTGTTTTTGCGAAAGATGCATTCTACAAACTATTCTCCTTTAGGAGACCCCATTCTTCAATTTAGGCTAGTCCAAATTATCCAGTATACAGGCAAAAAGAGAACAAACTGTATCTCTGCCGTGTAAATATATATTTGGGACAGCAAAAACATAACAAGTGTCAAAATACTATCTTAAGAAAGGAAAGTCTTAACCATGATTAATAACACTTTTGGAAGCCCTAGGTAGGACTCTTTGGAACATTCCCCAAGTACTGGATACGGGTGGCCCTCAACAAGATTTACAACCTGAAGTTTCATGACCAAAGAAGATCGGATACTTTGATTGACAAAAGCAGTAACTGAAAGATAATATCTAATCTCATATACCGTCCGCATCAAGAAAGTTGCTCTGCAATTACAATTCGTACCATCCAATGGCCTTTTGCGAAAGCAATTGGAGAGCGCTAAAATTGTTTTCTTGCGTTGCTGTAAAAGTAAAAAGAAATTTAGATATTCGCTATCCCCTTTGAAAGGTTTACTTTTATGGATGAAAGGAGAGACTAAAAGAAAAGGAATTTTTAATAACCTCAATATCAACTGAAACTCACTCCGGCATTCTTCATCTACATCAGCATAAGAACGTCTGCAGCCTCAACCTGTGAAAATAATGTTTTGTTGATTAATAAGATGGGTAAAGAATGCTTCATAACAATTGTAAGACAATAAAGGAATCACTATATGCTAACAGTAAGACTTCACTATCATATTACACGAGACCTCAGGCTTATCAGCACTGTAAATAAGGTGGATGATTTTGTGATTAAGATTAGTTGGGAGTGAAGGAATGCTCATCATTTAAAATAATAGGCAAAAACTACATGTATTTAAAAGACAGCATTCAAAAGGAAGACTATCACTATCTTACTAGACAGACCAACACTGTACATAGGTCAATAAAACAATAATGCGATAGCTACACTCACAAAAAGACAGCGAACAAAACCACCATCAATAATTAAAGTGAAAACAAAAAACCCCAAAGATCAGGAAAAGGATGAATTTTTTCAAATACCATAAAGAAAACCGTTACCGGATGAAAATGGAAACATAGAGGGGGAACAGTTCATTATTCCAGATTGCTACTACTTATATCCAACTAGGAGAACACGTTGGAAGTTAATGTACATCACCGTTACAGGTAGCTGAAGGAGTATTCCGGAGACCATGAGATAGTGGTTTCCCCACTGTCGATGAAAAAAAAAATCAAGTAAATGAATCAAAGTAATTAATATTTACAAACGACAAAATTACCAGTAATGTAGAAATGAAATTGTGGCAATGATCATTACAACTTGGAAGATCAATTTCTCAAGGTTTCCCGCTCTTTTCATATCTCTTCGTGTGTTTACGAGATGGCCATGGTTCTCCGCATATCGTTTTTGAGAGGATGTGGTACGTGGATGCTGTTTCTCTTTCTCTTCACTGACATTTTCCATGATTCTTCCATCTCTTTCTCTTCATAAATGGTTCGATTTTTAGTTTCTTTGTTTTGGGTAGTGGGAAGCTATTACTACAAATTTTCCACAGTTTTTCACAACTTGAACTGACAGAAAGAGGGCTGAAACTGTTTATGCTCTTCCGTTTTGTGTTCCTTATCACAATCCCGATTATTGGGCATAATTGGGGTCTCAAGAAACCCTCTGGGAACGTTTTCCTTCCATTTTTCCTCTTCGTATTTAAGGCTCCACAGGCCATCCTTTCTGTTTTTTTACATTAGCTTCTTACATTTGGGAAAGCAAAGACTCCATCGCTTAGTTTCTTTTTTGTCTAGCCCTTGATTCTTGGTTGGCTTAATAGTTAATATATATAACATGCTCCAGAGCTGGTACACCTTACAAGTTCTTTAACTCCATGTGTGTGTGTGTGCGTCTGGTGTTGTGAATGGAAGAAAATGACGTACAACCTCATCCTTTGTGTCATTGGTTCAATATGTTTGAAAAAAAAAAGCTTCTTTAATGTTCTTTGTTAAAGGTGATGCAGGAGAGGAGTTTTGGTCTGCCTTTCTAGGAAAGGCAGGAGCTTCTTCCCCCAGCAGAATTGGGGATGGTTGGGAAGGGTAAACAACGGAAAGAATTAAAGATCACTTGCAAATGGTCACGTCTTGCCCTTTTTGTGGGGGGGGGGGGGGGGGATTGAATAGTGAGGAATGATAGGTTTTCTTACTTTGGGACCTGGAGCATATTTATATTATGTTTGTTTTATCCACCATCTTTTTCACCTATTTAAATAGTTAATTTGGTGGTACGTAGGATTGGTTTTCGATATAATGGTGAAAAGAGAGATTAATACTCAAATTATGGAAAGTCTTTCGTGAGTGAAAGGATTTCACCACTGCCACTTGTAGTTGGATTCGCTCTTGATCTTATACCAAAAACAGTGCCATAAATCTAAAAGT